>QJNS01000318.1:34887-78057 GCA_004154925.1 Monosporascus cannonballus | reverse complement strand
CATCCGGATCTACACGAAGCGGAAAGGCAGTGATCCGGACTTCAGCGAGGCCCTGATCGTCCGCAACAACTCCACCATCGAGGACGTGTGCGATCGCATCCATCGGACACTGAAGGACACCTACAAATATGCCTTGGTATGGGGTGCTAGCGCGAGACATGTTCCACAGCGAGTGGGCCTGGGACATGCGGTGGCGGATGAGGACGTGGTCTACATAGTTAGCGGGTATAAAGCATGAAAAGAATCGCTGTTAATGGATCAAGCATCAAGGGGTACACATTTCTCCTTTGCGTTGCTGTATGAATGATCATCGTTGATTCATTAAATCATATCGTTACAAGCCTCTCTCTATCAGAAGAGGGCGAAGTCTAGCTTGACCAAACCTAGGCTAACCCTTCGTGCCATTCCGAACGCCATTACCCCGTTGATTCCTATAACACATCACAAAACAGAGTCCGTTCCGCCGCAGAAGAAGATAAAGCCCTGCGGTCCATTCCCTCCTTCCACTGGACGGCCAGACAGAAAAAGAATCGAAGAGGGTCGTGAGAACGTCGGTTCTCCAACACAGATTGGCAGGGAAGCAGGCTTAGTTACCGGATTGGCCGCCGTTTTCCTGGGGAGACTGCGTGGCGTTTCTAGCGCCGAAGACGTTCTCGCCGCTGAACTTCTTGGCCGACGCCTGCGCAAACAGGGACTTGGGCTTTGCTCTACAGATTAGGAACAAGTCGAGTCAGCATATCTGTCTCCGTTCGCGGCGACTAAGGGAAGGAAGTAGATAGATGAGTAGGTCCGCATGGCGCGGTCGTAATACGTACTTGCTAGCCTGCTTTCCGCGCATCTTGCTCAGCTTCGCCGTGCAGGGGCTCATAATCTCGTCTGACGGAGAGGTGGTGGTCTGGCCCTCTCTGGCGGGTAGGAAATATCAGCGTCAGTTAGATTGCGCTTTGAGGGACGGGAAGGGAAAACAAAAAGATCTTGTCTGTGCGAGTGTGCGCATTTGAAGGGGCAACTTACTTGTTTTCCATCTTGGATTGCAGGACCTGGCGGTGGTATTCCATGCTCTTAATCTCAGGCTTGCCGGCGGTCACGTCTTGCTGGGTCTGCACCGAGACGTTGCGGTCCTTCTCGGACAGGACGTTGGTGGGAGACATTGCAGCGAGTTTGGTTCGGTTCGTAGGTCTGAAATTTTTTTTTTGGGGGGGGGGGGTTTATGTGCGTGTGGTGGAATGGAATCCTTAAGGAATGCAGTCTGGTTCTTAGTTGGATGCGATGGAGATGCGACAATTGCAAAGATTTGTAGATGCGGGTTTGTCTGTGTGCAATCTGCGCTTGTGTAATGTTTTGGGGTCCGACTGGAGGAAAAGATGGACGCGACGGGGTCTCAAGTCTTCTTTATCGGCAGAGCTAAGTAATCCGGGTCTATAGCTTGTGCAGTGCAGGTGTGGCCTGGTCGGCTGATGTCAATAGGGCTTTGGGGGAAAAAGTTCAGAGATAATTTGTGTCAGTATGTCGGCCGGGCAACGCAACGGAAGCTGCAGGGGTAAGAACCCCCCGGTGGATGCCAAGAATTGGGCCCGCTATTCTGCATGGCCCCCCAACAAGCCATGTCTAAAATATCATTAAGTATATTATAAATTAGGTTTATCATTGCCCTCCCAACAGTGGAACATTCATTAATGCAACGTAGTCTATATAGAGTGCTGGGTCCAAGGTGCATTATGTGAGTCATGCATCCAATATCCATTGCAAGAGTAATAAAGGGCAATTACGAATTCACACCTGCATTAGCCGGACACCGAAGATATTATACATTGCCTACATATAATATTAACAACTGTGGAAGCATCTCTTATCGAGGGAAGCTATTGTTATGGTTTAGCGCACGGCGGTCGATGTATGTGGCATGATGTGGTACGTTAAAGCATATGTTGAGATATAGTTGATGCGGACCGGCTTTTACCCCAACCTAGTTGGCTGATAGCTGACTGGTGGAAGACCACAGTGTGCTGCTATGGTCGACCCTTTACGTGATGGCGGGGGAGAACCTCTATCTAGCATCTGTATTGGCGTCTCTATCGCTCAAGAAGGCGAGGTAGCCGGCCGGCCCTCACAAATCTGAACACAAAATCCATCGGGTTAGACAGTATAAGCGAACTCTTAGCTGCGGTAGCTCCGGGGATTCTATCGTCGGCCTTGGAAGTTCTTCAGGCCACGGTGACATAGATGTCGCAGATGGTAACGTAGGTAAAGAAAATAAGCGTCAAATGTGTGATAATGTGGTACTACCTGTTCTTGTATTAACCAAAAAGAACAGACATCTTTGTGCTATAGTTCACAGAACCGGATTCTGGTTTTTAGTAGCCCTCTTTCATGCACAAATGTACATAGACAGGAGTCTCATGAATCGTCAACCTAGTCCTCAATTTCGAATTTCCAAACGCTAGTGAATGTAGTGCCGGATAGATTGTGAGGGGGGTGCTAGCATTAAGTGCTCATAGATCCTTTAGAGCTTCGCCTTGATATTTGCGCCTGGCTGGTACAGCTTCACGTTGTTCTGCTTCAGCAACTGCTCCGTCTTCTGCTTCTGGGCCAGGATCTTCTTGGTGACCTCCGCGCCCCTCTTGTTCTCGTTCCGGCCCATCTGCTGGAGGTGGACCTCGTCGGGCCCGTCCGCGAGTCTCAGCGTCCGGATCTGTGCCCACATGCTGGCGAGTGGCGTGTCCTGGCAGATGCCGGCGGCGCCGAAGGCCTGCACGGCGCGGTCGATGACCGTCAGGGCCGTCTGCGGCACCAAGACCTTGGCCTGGGCGATCTCCTTCAGAGATGCCTTCGGCCCTAGGTCGTCCATCCGGACGGCCGCGTTGAGCACGATGAGGCGGGCCGCGTCGATCTCGACCCTGGATTTCGCGACCCATTCGAGAATGACTCCGTGCTCCCTCAGCTGCTTGCCGAAGGGCGTCTTCTTGGGGTCGTTGATTCTCATCAGCAGCCACTCCAGAGCGCGTTCAGCAGCGCCGATGGTCCGCATGGCGTGGTGGATGCGGCCTGGTCCCAGCCTGCCCTGGATGATCTCGAAGCCCCGACCCTCGCCCAGAACCATATTACTGGCTGGCACCCTGACGTTGTCAAAAGAGATATGGCCATGACCATGGGGGGCATCGTCGTATCCGTAGACCTTAAGCATCCGGTGAATGGTAATACCCTTCGTATTCGCCGGAACCAGGATGACGGACTGCTGCTTGTATGGGTCTTTGTTGTTAGGGTCTGATTTGCCCATTACAACGTAGATTTTACACCTGGGATCGCCGGCACCGCTGGACCACCATTTCTGCCTCTCGTCAGCCACTTGATGCTGAGTTCCCGAACAGAGAGAGCACTTACGGCGCCATTGAGAACCCATTCGTCGCCCTCTTTCCTCATGTTTAGTTGGATATTTGTCGCATCCGAAGAGGCCACGTCAGGTTCAGTCATCAGAAAGGCTGACCGGATCTTCCCGTCCATCAACGGCTTTAGCCACTGAGCCTTTTGCGCCTCGTTGCCATACTTGGCCAGCACTTCCATGTTACCGGTATCTGGTGCCGAACAATTGGTGGCTTCCGAAGCTACTGTTGACTTTCCTAGCCATTCTGCCATCAAGCCATATTCCAGGTTCGAGTAGCCTGGTGACTCCTTGTAGTGGCCCTTAGGGAAGAACATGTTCCAGAGGCCCAAGCTCTTCGCCTTGGCCTTTAGTTCATCGACGATTGGAGGGTGGTGATCCCATCGGGCATCACCCTCACCAATTTGTGCTTCGAGCACAGGATCTGCCCTATACGGCATTCAGCAGTGTGCGTATGAGACCTCGCGGTTTACGTACGGTATGCATTCCTCTTCGACAAACTTGGCGACTATATCCAAGGTCCTCTTCGCCTTTTCGCTGACGCGACCTTTGACCTAAAAAAGTATGAGCTCTGATTCGGGAGCAACATTCACGATCAGGCTTGGCTTATGGACCACGTACGAGATCGGGGATCTGAGCGGACATGGCAGCTTTATAGAGGTTAATTCAAGAACCTCCGCTATAATACTTAGAGTTGTGGCGATAAAGGCGATTAATTACGAGCCTGCATTGGCAAAGTCACAAAGTAACTCAAAGAACTGTACTCAAGTTGTAACAGGAAAGAGACTGCAACGTAGACGCATCTGTTATATAGCTGCTAATAACGGGTAAGCAAGCTACCGAGGCCGCTACAACACTGGGGCCGAGGTAGTAGGCCTTGGCGCGGTAGACCACCTCCTAAAGCCGTAGATGGCTTGTTTCCTCAGCTGTTTCGGGAGTTCTCCCAGGAGCGTGCTTGAGGCGCTAAACTGGGGAGGACCCCTGGGCTTACAGGGGCCGAAACCCGGGGAAAGTGCCCTCGAGGAATAATCTACCGAATGTACTCCGTATACGCCGAATGACAACGCGAACAATGGCCAACCTTACTAGAGTCAAGCAAAGATTTAGCGAATTCACTAACGGCTTTACATTGCACGCGCGCACATACCATGAACTGCAAGATTGGGAATTCTGAAGCCAGCGGAACAACATTACATGACGCTGCATAATGTATGCATTAGATGCATATTAGGGCTGCATAAGTGCATATCGGAGAAAGAGTGGGGCTCCAACTCTCCACTATGAAGTATTTTGCGGTAAACGCGGTGGCAATGCCTCTGAACCCAAAAAGTTGGAATTGATAAGTCGATAATACCATTCCCCAGCCCTGCCATCGGTCACGCACCCTCGACTCGTTCATACGATTCCACAACTACGTACAACGCCAACATGTCCGAGGAGAGTGACCTCGCCCTAGCGGCGCAGAGCACGGAAGTCGCCGCGCCTGCGCCCAAGAAGGTGAAGAAGATCATCCGCAAGAAGCGTCCGGCGCGGCCGCAAGTCGACCCGTCCTTCATCACGTCGGAGCCGCCGCCGCAGACGGGCACCATCTTCAACATCTGGTACAACAAGTGGTCGGGCGGCGACCGGGAGGACAAGTACCTGTCCAAGACGCCGGCGAAGGGGCGGTGCAACATCGCACGGGACAGCGGGTACACGCGCGCCGACCGCGTCCCCGGCTCGTACTTCTGCCTGTTCTTCGCGCGCGGGATCTGCCCCAAGGGCCAGGACTGCGAGTACCTGCACCGCCTCCCCGGCGTGCACGACCTCTTCAACCCCAACGTCGACTGCTTCGGCCGCGACAAGTTCTCCGACTACCGTGACGACATGGGCGGCGTGGGCAGCTTCTCCCGCGTCAACCGGACCATCTACGTCGGCCGCATCCACGTCAGCGACGATATAGAAGAGATTGTCGCCCGTCACTTCGCCGAGTGGGGGCAGGTGGAGCGTATTCGTGTGCTGAACACAAGGGGCGTTGCTTTCATCACGTATACGAACGAGGCCAACGCGCAGTTTGCGAAGGAGGTGAGCATCTGCCTGGAGTTCTTTACGTCCTCACCGTTTCCCTACGACGCCATTGCTAATTTAGAACGTGACGTAGGCCATGGCACACCAATCGCTAGACCACAACGAGGTATTGAACGTCCGCTGGGCGACGGCTGATCCGAACCCGATGGCGCAGGCCAGGGAGGCGAGACGAATCGAAGAACAAGCTGCGGAGGCCATCAGGAGAGCACTACCAGAGGCTTTCGTTGCCGAGATCGAGGGGCGGGATCCCGAGGCTAGGAAACGGCGCAAGATCGAGAGCAGCTTCGGGTTAGAGGGCTACGAGGCGCCAGATGACGTGTATTTCGCCCGAGGCGCACAGGCCGTCAATCCTTTAGGACGACAAGGCTACGAGTTGGAGCACGAGCAACATCTAATGATCGAGAATGGCGAAGGGGGAGGCCAGGATAACATACCCTGGGCAGAATCTGCTGCTGCTGCCCGTGCGGCACCACAACAGCAACAAGAACAGACTTCAGACGGCGGGATTTTGTCAAGTAGTACATTAGCGGTGCTCAAGACGGCGAAGGTATCAACGGCACCAAAGGCAAAGACGGCAGCGTCAGCAGGGCCGTTGGTTGCTTATGGAAGTGACAGCGACGATGACGACGATGAGTAGGATCATAGGTATAATCTAATACATAGCATAGATCATTTCGACATGGGCTGAATGTACACGCCACAACAACAGCACTTGGCAATTTCCGAATTCTCATAAATACCAGCGTCTCTAGCCAGCAAGACACGGTAATCATCAACGCATTCAAACCGTAGCTTCCTCTCATTCGCCCGCGCGAAATCCCGAATATCAACTATTGAAGATCTTGGAATACAAGATCTCGTGCCTGCCGACCCAGAGATCGAGGATCGGCGCCGTCTGGCCGGCGTCCTCGAAAGGGGTGTCCCACTCCCTGTCGATGGCGGCGGCGACGAGGCGCTGCGCGCCCGCGCCCGCGAGGATCCTCTGCGCCTGGAAGGGGCCGAACACGCCGGCGCGCATGGCCGCCGACGTCAGGTTCCGCACGTGGCCCAGCACGAACACGTACGCGGCCTGCCGCGCCGTGAGCCCGAGGGCCCGCGCCACGGCCCCGAACAGCGGCGCGAAGTGCGCCGACACCTGCTGCTGCGGGATCCCCTCTTTCTCGTCCTCCTGCTCCTCCGCCGCCGCGCCGCCGGAGCCCGAGCCCGAGCCCGAGCCCGAGCCCGAGCCGCTCCGCAGCAGCGCCGAGAACTCCTTTAGCACCTCTCGCAGCTCGCCGTCACCTACCGCACCCGCGCCGGAGCCGAAACCGCCGTCTCGCGCGCCGGCGGCGGCCGCCGCGGGGGCGAACGACTTCTCCCACACCCCCAGCAGCGCCCTGCCCTGCGCGACGCTCGCGCGCCGCGCCACGGCGCAGGGCGTCGCGGCGTCGAGGGCGTCGTCGAGCTCGGCCAGGCGGCGCGGGTCCCGGTGCGCCGCGAGCGCGAAGGGCAGCGACGTCGCGGCCAGCGAGGAGACCGACAGCGGCAGGAACGACGCGAACGGGGCGGGGGACCGGGTCGTGCGGGCGTGCTCCCGGTACGACTCGAGGCCCGAGCTGAAGGCGAAGGAGCCCAGCGGCAGCGCCGAGTCCGAGAGCAGCAAGAGGTAGTGGTGTGGGTTTGGGGCCGCGGCGAGATGAGAGTGCGGATTTGAATTTGGGTGTGAAGGAAAGGGGAGCGATGGTGATGATGGGGCTTGGGCAGTCTGCTGTGGATTGTTGGTGGGGGATGCAGTAGCTAGCGAGGATTGAGATGTAGATGTGGATTTCAGGCGTTCTTTCGCCCTTCGCAGGCGGTCTTCCAGTTCTGCGATTTCATTTTGGAGATCTTCCTGTGACTCCTCCTCTGTGGCATCCTTCATTGTGGCGGACAATATTCATGGTAATGTAGAGCTTTGAACGAGCAACCACTTAGCTGCCTGAGCGCGTACCTAGCAGCTACGGGTAGATATGATGATGGGGATGGATAGGTGCTCGGCGGTTCTTAGATATGCGCGAATTGCATAAAGCGGTCAGTTCAAAGTGGGACACCCTCTGACACCACTAAGAGGCTCACATCTTGTTAGCCACAATGCCACAACTCAATATCGAACCTTGAGGTTTAAGCTGTCTGTTTAGCTCCTATGCGTACTGAAGACAGCCGGTAGACACTGTTTACCACTTCAAGACATTCGATATGGGGATATAAGTTCCGTTGGGTCCATACCCTATCCATCGGTATCTCCCCAATGCCGAACGATGCCTAGGATATCCCAACAACCCAATACAGGAGGATACCAAGCCAGCCAGTCTGACAGATAACTATTCCTAGGAATACAATGAAGACGCCGATGTGATACCGATTGTTCGACGCCCTAGAGTAACTAACCTAATGACTGATTGTAGCGTCATTCAACTGCACCCCACCCCAGTCCCTAAGGTATGACATTCTCCTTATCCAGCAGGGCTCGTCGACTGCCAGCTCCCCCCCTCATCCCCTCCTTCTCCTTCTGCCTCTCCAGTCTCTTCTGCTCGAGCCGCGCGCGCGCCGCGGCCTGGCGGTCGGCAGGCAATGTGCAGCGCGACGCGTTAGCGGTAGCGCCCGTCGTCGCGCGATTCGTCGTCTCGGGACCCCCGAGGCGCGCGAAGCGGTCCAGCTGGAATAAGTCGATGTCTTGCGCGACGTTGTCGTCGGCCGCTGCCGCCGCCGTCGAAGGAGCGGCGCGGTTGGAAATCGACGCGGCTCTTCTCTCACGCATAGGTCTGTCTAGAGAGCCGGCGCCGTGCATGCTGTACTTATCATCTTTGGCGGGCGACGTGGTTAACCGCGTGCTGGCGACCCTGCGACTGCCTATGTTCGGGTGGTAGTTTGATGCTCCTGGCTGTTTGGTCGGCGCGCCGTAATCCGTCGGGATCGAGCCGTTAACCCTGTCAGACATGGCTCTGCGGGAGCCGAGCGACGATGGCAAAGGAGCCTTGCTCGCCATGGATGCCGCTAGCGGGCATAGGTCCAAAGTCTCTGTCGAATGCTTCCAATCGCGCTTCCCCGTCTCCATGCGGTCCGTTTTCTGCTTCAGCTGCTCCTCGATCTCCTTCATGCTAGTAGTCAAGTCGGTGTACGGAAGCGCCGACAGCTGCGTCTGCTTAGAAGCAGGGGCCCGCTTCTCCTCATTTTTATCTTCAAATAGAGATCGCTGGGTCATGTCAAGCGTGAGGTCCTCCACCGAGCCCGATCGCTGCCGCGTTCGTCCACGCCTCGCGGCTTCGTACTTAGAAGGTCGGCTGAGCGACTCGATGTCGGACCTCAGATCTCGAACGATCTTGTTGTGCTCGGCTAGAGCCGTGTCGATGCCCCTATGGCGAATGCTAGAGGCATTCTTTGCTTTAAGAGTCACAATATCCTTCTCTAGTCGGGCGATCTTGTCGTCTAGTTGAGCGATTCTGTCATTCTTCTCCTGCAAGACCTGCATGGCTTCCGCGGTACGCGCCTTGGCATCCCTCTTGAGGGACTCATAATCCCTGCTCAGCTTCCTGGTCTCCGAGTCCTTCTGCCGCAGTTCGTTCCTGGTCTCGCGCAGTTCGTCCCTAGCTTCTCGCAGTTGCTTGTCGAGCCTCTGCGTCCGCAAAGAACCAGACGTAGATCCGCTCTCTTTCTTAATCTCATCCCTCAGCATTTTCGCTTCTTGCAGTGCTGCATTGAGATCGGACTTGAGTCGTTCATTTTCCTCTCGTAGATTCTCCATCTGTTTGAGCTCCGACCTAGCTCGTCTTAGATCGCGGGTGACCTCGAGGAGTGTCTGTTCCGTCCGTGGTGACGCATCGCGACGACGGCGAGAGCGACCGGGGGACGCGTCGTTCTGTTGACCTTTGAGGATAGCCTCCAGCTCATTGACTTGGTCCCGCTGCTGAACGGCCAGAGCGGTCTGCATGGACAGATTTTTCACCAGTGTCGCGTGCTCTTGGTCTGTGTCATGCTTTCTCGCGTTTGCAATCTGGGCGGCCATCTCGGTGACCTTTTGTTCCATCTTCAGCACCTTCTCCTGCTCCTCCTTCAGCTTCTGGGCCAGGTCGATCGCTTCCGCATCCTTCTTCTTGGCGTAGGATTTGGCCATGTGCTTGTATTTGACCAATTTATCCATCTCCGCTCGTGCTTCTTCATGGTATCTCGCGAACTCCGACTTCCAATATTTGCCCGAGTTGGAGTGGGGCTCATTAAGATCCACCGTCACATCGTGGTTACAAACATCGTCTTCCCACTCGCCTTCCGAGTCCTCGCCGTCATTCCTGCCAGGAGCTGTCGCTGACTCTCCGCTTTGGGTGGCGTTTTGGGCGGCAAGCTTTGCCCTGGACGAGCGAGAGTTCTCGAGGGCTTGTTGAAGCGTTGTCTTCTTTCGGGTGCCGTCCGCGTTCATAGCCACCGAGCCCGGCTCCGCGCTGTTGCCAGCCTTGACATCACGGCCAAATGACACGCGTTTTCTCCGCGCGGTGCCCGTCCCGGGAGTCAATAGTATGCTGGTCGGTTTGCTGGGAGACTTCGCGTCGTCCAACGCCGCGGTGCTCATGTTGTTCCTAGCCGTGGTTCTGCCTTGCTGCTGTTCGGGGAGAGCTGTCGCATCCTGCGCCGCGGCAGATTGTCCGAAAATGGCGTTCTTGATGGCGCGCGCTGCAAAGATGGGGGCAGGCGTGTCGGGCACGTCGATTTGGGTTGTGTCATCTCCTCCTGTAGCAACCGGCGCGTCACGCGTTCCAGTTGCGCCCTGGAAGCTTTTCTTCAGAGCCCATCCGAGCATCGTGCTCAATGTACGAGGTGAATATGTCTCTAAAACGTATATACATATGAGTCGAGGTGAGCTTTGTGATTAAAGTCGCATTGCGTTTAAGCCTAGCAGGGTTCCAAATATGGTAAAATCAGTTGAAGTGGGAAAGAAAAGCTCGTTGTGTAGTAGCAGACTAGGTACTTGTAACACTCTGCTTTATTTACATATTGCCTAAAACGATTTAGCGGATTGCAACCCACCATCATCTTCGCATGCGCTTCGTGCTAATGCATCTAATATGCGCCATTTGCCTTCAGGGGGTCCATTAAATTGCCATCAAGATTCATACACGTCAAGTTACTAGAGCAAAATAGATCCATTACTATCAACAATACATTAATTAGGATGCAAGATATGTGTGGTATGGCACTCCCAAACGCCTCGTTATGCTTTGAATGCCTTGCTGCCCTTCAATAATCCGGGGGCCTGTTTAGTAAGTGCAACCCACGTAGGGGCAAATTTGATGCCTTCTTCATAAGCCGGAATGGTCTCTGGCCGATTGACATCGTCCCAACTACATGTGATCTGGCCCTTGATTTCAGATTCCTCACCTGGACTAACCTTCCACTCCACATCCACTTTCCATGGAGTATCCCAATCCCGGCGGTACAGGGTCAGTTTTTCAAAACCCCTCTTAGGCACGGCTCCAAAGCGTTCATCCGGTTCACTGCCGCCGTGGACCTTGAACGAGTATATCGGTTTCTCGAATGTGACGGCACATGACCTCGTCTCCTCCGCGTCGATCACGAATGTAGCCTTGTTATCACCCTCGGCGCGGCTTATGTTATATGTAACCCAGTCTGTGAAGCGCCGCTCTGGTGCACTTCCGCCCGGAATAGCCTCAATCTGGGCTGGTAGAATGTCTGAGCCATCGTAAGAGCAATCAGTAAGCCCACGTCTATGGTTGTCTTCTGTACAGTTCAAGTTCTTGCCCATTGCAGATGGCAGCTGGGCCACGGCCAGCCTGACGTATTCCTCCAGACCTACATAACTGACTCTGGATGAGCCGGTGTCGAGATCAACAGTCTGCTGGAAGTAAACCTTGTATCTGCTCTCGGGTGAGAACGGGAATGCCGCGAGGTTGTATATAAAGGTGGCGATGAAGACGACCAGCAAAAAAATGGGGATATGATGAGTGACCCGATGCAGGAACGGTGTGATCGGCAATAGAAGCAGGATGCCAAAGAAGGCAACAAGGAGATAAGGGAGAAGAAGACTCGACCCATCGGCACCTGTCTGTGAAACTGAGGACACCAGTACGAGGCCGATCTGTCCGATGAGAATTATCATGAGGGGGCCGAGGAGCAAGAACTGTACGATCCAGACCCAACTTGGCAAGTTGGCAGACCACGGTTGCTCAAATTCGTAGGGCCCGCCCTTTTCGTCATTCGGCAAGGATGCATTGTCCGTCAACGCCGCAATGGAACGTCGGTAAGTTGTGCCAAACATTGTCCGACGCTCGTTAAGCCCAGAGCTCGACCCCACAAGAGGCGTTGTTTCTGTAGCAGCCGGAGGTTCGGGCTCTTCTTCTTCGCCATATCCTTCGTCGGCCTCAGTACGGTCCGGCGCAACCCTATTGTCCTCGGCATGAGGACCCGAACTGGGGATATTACTGCTATCATTCGAATTTTGCGCTTGCCGCGCAAAGTACGTCTTTGTAGGCAGCGCGAACAGTTCGCATAATGTGATCGCACTTGCGAGGAAGACAGCTGCCTGGGAAAAGATGAAGATGTACCCGGCTCCAATCATATATCGATCTTCGAAGACAGTATTGGCCACTAGGATAGCCCAGTCAATGAGGAAAAGCCAAAATATGGCATAACCTCGATGCAGAGCACTAGGACGGGCGAAATTTGCCCCAGCCATGATTGTCCAGAACACAAAATAAAACAGTGACAGCATCATTGCCCAGCTAAAAGAAAGAATCAGCATCGTTTCTCATATGGCTACCGCATTGGACTTACACTGTGTATTCGTTGCTGTAAATCACTAATGGGTTGATCTTAGTTACCAAGTATGCCGAGCCAACGACAAGCGTCGCCGCAACAACCAAGGCCAAAGGATACCTCACGAGTCCTTTCCGCCCACCGAGCATGACCGGATGAAGATCGGTCCCCTCATTAGCCGGGGTTCTTGCAGATAAAAAATAGTGCTTGTCTTGCCTGACTAGAACGTAGGTCAATGCGATCAAGATGAGAGGCGAGGCAATCAGGAGAGTTAGAGACCAGGCAAACATAGTTCTCAACCCGAAAACGGCAAATGCTTTGCCGAACATGTCGAACCAGACTCCGACAGTAGGTCTGCCATTGTACACCTTTTGGCGGTCACCGTCTGGCCGATCGCCGATGAACGTCTGGCCAGTATCTCCCGAAAGACGTTCCATTGTGTGAAGCGAGCTGCTCAGCATATGCCAGAGACTCGCCTTCGACGTGTGCTTGGCATCATCCTGATTAGTGTGATACCTGGCTCGCGGTCGATAGAATGCCACGTCCAAGCCGCGGAGGCCGTAGATATCATGAAATATGGAATAATCCGTTCCGCTCCTGATAGCACCTGTGGCCCATGCATCCGAAGAAACAACAGTCCCGAACGGATGCTCGCTTCCCTTGTAAGCGTTTACGACTTCGGCATCGGTTGCTCGGAAGAGCGTAGCACGTCCCCCAGCACCAGCTCCTTCAAGGTTTAAGAATGTATGGCAGAAGTGCATAAAAGGGCTTTTGCCAAACGCTCTCGCGCCCCAAAGCCAGTCTTCCTCATTGTTGTTGAACAAGGCGACGATGCCCCGCTGAGGTCGGTGTTCACGACGGGAGAAGTAGTCCACTAATGCCATCAGTGTGACGACGCCCATGCCATCGTCCGTAGCCCCATATCCGGTGGAAACGCTATAAACTTATATTAGCACGAGTAAGCACACCATCCCCTTTTTTTCGACGTACGAGTCGTAGTGAGCATTCATCAGCACGCCTCCCTTGCCAATGACCTTGTCTGCATACATCCGCCCATCTTTCCACCATGGTCCTTGCGGGTCATCTTTGCCGCGGATGTAGACTATTATATTTGTGCCTTCAAAATAGGTGCCAGACCCAACATCGGAGGGGGAAGCGGCGTCAGCTACTGTCACATTCGAGACCATGTCCTCAAGGACTACAACATTTGAATCGTTGGCGGCATTCTTCTCCTTAATGTCTTCGAGGCGTCGAAGAACCCAATCGTGAATCTCTTCATTTTCCCGGCTATTGAAAGGATGATAATTGCGCGTGAGTACAGTCAGGTCAAGCCAGGATTGGGTAAGATTGATACCAGGATAGGGGGTTGGATCCGTGGGTGGGGGTGGGACAGTTTCGTGAATGATGACCAGCGGGATGAGTAGAGCGAGATAAGTGACGGTGGACCAAAAGGTCACGGCGAATGGTTTGAAGGCAATAGGATTAGAGACCGCCATGGTTGGTTGATAACTTCAAAACCTGCAGGACAGCGCAACCCGCTACAGACAAGCCTATAAAAACTTGTAGCTATGACCACTTGCAACGCATAAGTCTTCCAGAGGGAGAGGCCCGCGAGACACGTAGGTGTGGGGAGGCTACAGCTCACTTAGACCGAGAGCTGCTGGTCGGCGAGGTACACATTGAATAGAGGTGCGGAAGGACACGGCGGACGGTAGAAGAATCGTCTAGGAACTGGAGATGGGAGTGAATAAAGGACTGGTTTACAATTTGAACTATTGTCGGTTGTCTGCGACCATTCTGAAAGTCGCGACAAGCTCACGGTTAGGTCGCCTTCCAAAGAAGCTAAAAGCCCTGAAGCCAATGAATGAACTTAAGTGGCGAGCCTTATGTAGGTCTCTGAACGTCCTTTTTGTACGAAGCGCATGTGCAAGGCTGGGTTTGCAACTATGCCCTGGTGATACGCAAGCCAGGCGTGATGATGTCGTATGGAAGGCCCAAGCTCCTCATACATACTTGGGCACTCACATGCACGTGGGTTAGTTTACATTAGCGTATGTAGCTTACCAGCTCAGTACCTGGGTAGCGCCGGGGTGTGGTCGAGCCGACAGGCGTTCCACAGGAGACAACCTGGTCAAGCTGCTGGCTGGTAGAGGGGCTTACCAGGACCATCAAATCCAAGATCCTGGCACGCCTGGATCTCACTTCTCTTAAGGAAGCTGCCAATGGCGGCTTTACAACTTCGGTCTACGTGTATTCACATCACTTACTCTGGGGGCTATTACTACGAGTAATTGCAGCCTAACGTTAAGAGCCGCTCGAGAGATAAGTGACGGTATATCGCATGAAACGTTTAGACGAATAAATAATACACTCGGTTCAGAAGCTTAGTCCACTCACTGCCCGAAAATAACCGCTAGCTACATAGCACACTGTACTTTGAAGTATAATTAGAGCCCCGCCAAAATTTAACAAAGGTCGAGATCTGATGGTATTTCTCTCGTATAAATATTCGTCTTATCCCATCACCCTAGATACCTCCAGAAATAGTATTGTATTGTTACCAGGGCGATGTATTCAAGTCAGTAAAAAGACACACAGCGTTAGCTGTGTTTGTCTTCGTTCACCGTCCATTTTACCCGAACGCATACTGAACACTGGGAGTCACGATGGCGTGGAAAACACCGGCGACATGGACAGCTTCATCACAGCCCAACAAGAGAGAGAATGGCGATGAATTAAGCTTTCCCGGGCTGACATCCACCAGCACGGACAAAGCCATTAGAACAGAATACGTGAGCATCCAGAACGAGGAGATCATGGTCCTTCAGTCCATCTATGCCGATGATTTCGTTGAACATAAAGCCGCCAACGCTGCGTGGAAGAAGTCCGATCCGGCTTTCGATATTCGCGTGAGGGCATTATCGGACCAGGAACTAGCCGTTACCCTTGGCGTGGTTCTCACAGCGACATACCCCAGATCTCTGCCACTCTTGAGTCTCAAGGACGATGGAAACCTCCGTGAGTCAACAGTGTTCAAGCTACAAAAGTTCATTGAGACAAAACCCAAGGCTTTGATCGCATCCGGTCAAGGCGAACCCATCCTGTTTGAGTTGACGCAGGGTATTCAAGACATCTTGGAAGACGCAGCCCAGGCGAAAGCCCAAGGAGTAGAGCGGTCTTTAGAAGAAGAGCGTGCAGCCCACGAAGCTGAGTTGGCAAGGCAGGCCCAAGAACAACAGGAGGAAGAGGAGCGCAAAAGGCAGGATGCCACCAAGGAAGAGGAGCGCATGATGCAAGATATGATACAGAAGGAAGTCGAGAAGCAGCGTAATAAAGTCAAGGAGTCCAAGAAGAGAAACAGGCGCCCGTCACTTACAAATCGTCTGTCCGAAAGTTCGCGCCTCCCCGAGGTTACCAAAGTCGAATTTGACCAGGTGTGCGAGATTAATGACTCCGCCGGCAACGCCCTCCTCTTCGATGCCGTGATAGGGAGGTCAAAATTCCGAAGGGGACAGGTTGCGACAACGTACCGCGTCTGGCCGGACCTGCCTTACGGACGCGACTGCCCGAGTCTCGCTCTCAAAGAATTCGAGTTACGGTCCACCTCCGACGAGTCAGCCCAGGTCAAGAAGCAATTGCAGGCCCTCGAGGGTCAACTGGAGGCCGTGAAGAAGATCTCGCACCGCAACATTCTGGAACTTCTGAATTTTCGCATTGACCGAGACGACGTAGCGAGCGATTCGGATTCTTTGTCCTGGACTACACGCGTGTTGACACCCCTGGCGGATAAAGGGTCCCTTGATGAACTCCTCGACCTTTCTGGGCAAGTCGGAATCGAGAAAGTCCGCTCTTGGACCACTGATCTGCTCAATGCGTTGGGTCATTTGCACAGCCACGGCATCGTCCACCAAGACATCCATGCTGCAAACATACTGCTATTTCGAGAGCCGACAGGCGATGTTGTCCCTAAGTTGGCAGATGCCGCTTATCAGAAAGAGATGCATACGATATGTCGCAAATCTCAATCCATATCCTCAGCTAAGGTCGCAAGGTCTGCCTATTGGCTTCCGCCAGAAATCGCCGGTAATTCAAGACCTCAGTTCACTCAGAAAACGGATGTGTGGGATCTTGGTGTGGTTTTCTTACAGATGATCTTTGGACTAGACGTTTTCCAGAGCTACCAGTCGCCAACGGCTCTCACGGAATCTCTTTCTTTATCCAGCCCTCTACGCGAACTGGTCACAAGTTTTTTTAAATCCGACCCGAAGAAGCGACCTCGAGCTTTTGAGTTAAGTTCTAGCGAGTTTTTGGCCACTGATGCGCCGGTCTTGGTCGAAGACACTTCGGCTCTTATTTCCCCGTCTCAGTCTATGAGTTCGTTGCCACAAAGCTTTCCTGTTCGTTTAAGACGCGATTCCACCAATCGGGGTCCGACTCTCTCTAGGTACAGAGAAGATTTTGTCGAGGAGGGAAGATTGGGCAAAGGAGGTTTTGGGGAAGTTGTTAAAGCCAGGAAGAAGCTTGATGGACAAATCTATGCCATCAAGAAGATTACCCAGCGCTCACAAAGCAGTCTTACAGAGGTCCTGAAAGAAGTCAGAGTACTTTCTCAAATAAGCCATCCTGCAGTTGTAAGATATTACAACACATGGTTGGAGGAGATACCTGATCTGTCCGATCACGATAGTGAGACGTCCTCGGAGGATTTGGACTCTCATAAGTCCAGAGACACAGTATCGCAAGGTCTGGAAATCGAATTTGCCGCTAGTACGGGTGGACTGGACTTCATCTCTTCAAGCGGCTATCCGAACATCGAGTTCGGGTATGACGAATCGGCTAGCGAGGAGGAAGAAGAACCAGAAGAGGATGACGAGGATTTCGATGGGGATTCCGATGAGGAAGCCCCATCTAGGAGGGATCAATTGGCAGATTTGCCAGCGCCCCCCAGAGTCCGGGGCCATCAAAGACATTTCAAAACTGTTATGTACATCTCGATGGAATACTGTGACAAAAGGGTAACGCATCCTAAACCCCGTGATCCAGCAACCTCAAAGACAGAGCTGACATTCTATGGGTCTAGACGTTAAGGGATCTTATCCAGAGAAATATTTGGCAGGAGACCGAAGAGGTGTGGCGGCTGTTTCGCCAGATCCTCGAGGGACTTGTCCATATTCATGGACTCAACATCGTCCATCGAGACCTGAAGCCCGAAAACATTTTCATCGGCGTTGGTCCAGACGGTGTCAACAATGTGAAGATTGGCGACTTTGGACTGGCTACCACCAGCCAACTAGCTGCCGATAAAATTGTAGCCGGTGGCATGGATTCCAACGATATGACGAGGAGTATCGGAACATCATATTACGTCGCACCGGAAGTCCGCAGCGCGGGGAAGGGATCTTACACGTCAAAGGTCGATGTAAGTCATCCAAGGAATAGTCCAGCCTGCCAGAATTTGCTCCTGACTTTCGTAGATGTACTCGTTAGGAATCATATTCTTTGAGATGTGTTATCATCCCATGTTGGGGATGGAGAGAGCCGACAAGCTTGGAAAGCTTGGCACGCTTGCTCTTCTGCCTGATGACTTTAAGCCGACAGATCAAGTCCAGACTGATATAATTAAATCCTTGGTCACGCATGACGTAAACCAACGCCCATCAAGCGCCGAGCTTCTTCGAAACAAGAAATTGCCGATACAAATGGAGAACGAGACAACTCGAAGAGCTCTTGCAAGTCTGACTAACAATGCGTCACCGTACTATCCGAAAGTCGTCTCGACCTTGTTTACACAGGCGCTAGAGCCTACCAAGGATTACGCATACGACATGTCCACCGCATATCCACCTGCTACTGAACTCCTCCATCAGGGCATAGTTAAGGAAGAGCTTACATCTATATTTCGACGTCACGGTGCTGTCGAAGTAGCTAGGAGCTCTCTTTACCCGCGCTCGTCTTACTATCCCTCCAACCAGGACATCGTTCAGCTACTAGATCAAAGTGGGACAGTGGTTCAACTGCCATTCGATCTTATGCTGGGGAATGCCAGAGTCCTTGCGAAGCAAACGAGGCCGGTGGTTCGCAAATCGTTCACTTTCGGAAACGTTTACAGGGACAGGCATAATGGTGGGCAGCCAATCATGATCGGCGAGGTTGATTTCGACATCGTCTCGGAGAATACTCTAGATTTAGCCTTGAAAGAGGCCGAGGCAATTAAAGTCCTAGACGAGGTTGTCACTGCGTTCCCCTTGCCATCGCCAATGTGTTTCCACCTTGGTCATTCAGACCTGCTACAGCTGATTTTAGAGTTCTGCAACATCGATTTGGCTGCGAGACGATCGGCCGCAGATGCTTTGAGTAAGCTCAACATCCACTCACACACGTTCCAGAAAGTGCGGGCTGAGCTACGCTCCCCTCTCATCGGGATATCTGGGACGAGCATTGACGAGCTCAAACGGTTCGACTTTCGAGGTAAGCTAGGAATCGATCGTCACGTAAATCATAACCCCCAAAAATTGCTCACTATCCCCAGATACACCAGGAAAAGCATCCGCGAAACTCAAGGCTATTTTTGAGGGAACCCCTATGTACGACCGCCTACAGTCAACGCTTGCTCATCTAAAAGCTGTTGTCGAGTACACGAAACGCCTCGGAGTTCATGCAAAGATCTACATCAATCCGCTTAGCAGCGTCATGGAAAGCTTCTTCTCTGGTGGTATCCTATTTCAGTGTATTACGGATAAGAAACTAAAGGATGTTTTTGCCGCTGGCGGGCGCTATGACAGTCTCATTAGGGCGCATAGGCCCAAGATTGGCAATCAAGCTGAAGGGCTCCATGCTGTCGGCTTCAGTTTGGCCTGGGAGAAGCTCGCAAGGTTGCCCAAGAGCGGGGGAGGTAGGGCTTCCTCCAGGAAGCCAGAGGAAGAGACTCCGGGAATATTCAACACGAAGCGAGTAAGCGAACCAGGACCTTTCTTCCCGCCTCTCAGTGAACCAACTAAGTCTTTTCCAGTGCGATATACTTGTCGCGAGTTTCGACCCCGAGGTTCTCCGGACCACCGGCGTTGAGATCTTGTCGGCTTTATGGTCTCACGATGTCAGCGCTGAGTTGGCTAATGATGCCCGGACTCCAGATGAGCTTCTCTCAAGAAACCGCGACGAGTGCTATTCTTGGATCATAATGATCAAACAAGACTCACTACTCAAAATCAAGACCATGGACCGTAAAGATGTTCCGGATTTTGAAATCGCCATCACGGAACTCTTTTCTTGGCTGCGAGCGGCCTTACGCGAGCGCGGTTCCCGGCACCATACGTCCGGAAAGCAATATGAAACCACAACTAGCGGAGGATCCGCATCCCAGATGGGCACTGTTGTTAACGCCGAGCAGGATGTGCGTGTCCTAGTCGCCCAAACGAAGTCGAAGAAGTTCAACCGCAGCATCGTCATCGACCAGGCACAGACCAACGCGGCGACTCTGGTGCGAAACTTCCTAGACGGCCCCATCGCTGCCGTCGAGACGTCCGATGCCGTGCTGGACCTGATCCAGGGCACGGCGCTGTCCGACCCAGAGAGCTGGCGCAAGGTCGAGCAATCGGTAGACAAGAGCGAGAAGAAATACGTCCGCGAGATCCACGACATGCTGGCCAGCTGGCGGTCGAGCTGGGAGAACAGCAAGGGGGTCCGCCATTCGTTCGTCTATAACTTCAGGACGACGAAATGTATCTATTACGATCTCGGTGCATGAGATATACGAATTGGGAACAGGGGATGAGACCGATCTGATGGATGGATGTCAAGGATCCGGCACATGGATGGATACCCTGGGAAAAGGGGCTCATACATGTTCGATGCACAAGTAGATACCCGAAATACTACATGATTTCACACGAACTCCCAGGGGCCTATCGCCTGCAGGTTGCATTTCGGACGTGAGCATTCAACCACTCTCTTAAAATCTTAAATTCTTACTCAATGCTCACGGCAAAAGGTGATGAAGTAGGGAGTAGGACGGATAATGATTCGCATTTTCTAGGACTCGGAACCCTAGAGAAGTGGCTACCAGGTACGTACGATTGTTATATGGTCGCTATTCTATCAGTTAAAAAGGGACATGCCACCCAAGCTTATACAATACAACCTTCCAGCCTGTGCCATTAACTCAGGACCTCAGATAAGAGCCATGTCGGAGAGGACACCACCTTTTACTACGGATTAAAATCTAGGCTTCAGGCAGGACAACCATCGTCTCAGCCTATCCTTCAGGCTAGCCCATCAAGTGGCAACTCCCTTTCGTCCAACAACCGAGGGCTTGACGCTCCGTAGGGGCATTCGGATCAAAGTACGGCTTCTCGGCAATGACGTCACCCGAGTCCCATGCCTGGGATGTATGCCTCCGTAGTCCCAAGGCGCGTTGTGAACCGTGATTCTATTATCAAGGTATGGCGTCAGCTCGGTTCCGTTCAGCCAGTTTCGGGACTTTGAGGGGTAGGATAGAAGGAAGAGAAAAATTTCCCTGTTATCCCACTGCATGCTCGTCCCGGGCGTCCAGCAGAACCGCACCTGAATATCGACATTGGACTGGAACACGTGGAACAGATACTTGAGGATGGCGCCGCTCTCGCCGCGGTCTAGGCCCACGATGGGATCCGTCATGGCGCGGTTGACCTAGAGTGTCTTCCAGCCGGTGGCCGGGCGCACGCGCTCGACGGACCTGGCCCCCGCCTCCGGTCGTCGCGCGCAAGGTACGGGTGGGCGGAACGGTAGATGGCGAGCCCGCCGTCGATTATCTTGCGGAAGTCTGGGCCCAGCTCCTCACAGGCGGCACCGTGTCGTTGTGCAGGTGCGCGATCCCCGTCGCCTGCAGCTCGTGCACCAGGTCAGCGTGCTACCGCGACGCGCCCCCGAGTTCCGGAAACTCGCCGCCCGCTCCGTCGCGAACAGCGCTGGCCAGATCACCGTCACCTCGAGGTGGCCCGGCACCTACGGGATCTGGGCTGTGGTGTCGATGGTCCCTTAGCGTTCTCACCTCGAGACACGCATTACGGGGACCGGGGGCATCTCGGACTCCTTTTCCTTTTCTAGGATATGATGACGGGGACTCACTTAAATCTCGACCTTTCCGTAGTACTCCCCGGCTCGAGCTGCTGCTAGGGCGAGATGTCCTGGTCCTAGAAGAACACGACGATGCACTCGGCGATGAGGAGTACCAGCTCGTTCTTCTACTAGTCCGTCAGGTCCTGAGCTGCAGACCCTCGATCTTCGTCCCGATGTGGTCAGGTCAGTGACCTGGTAGCCGCGGATAGGAGCGCCGACTTCGACTTGTCGGCCCTCGTGCCGGCGTCGTCGTGCTTCTACTCCTCGTTACGGATCTGGTACACGTGCTGAAGGTATAGCGGCCGCGGTGTGTTGTAGGGATATCCGTTGGACAAGTCCACGCCGGCTTTCTTGAGGCGGTTGAGCGCTGGTTCCGGCAGGCCTAGTGTTTCCTAATAGGCTCTGCAAAGTCCTTGATTCGCTCGTCTATCGGCGCCGATGCCATCGTCATTTGCAAGGGATTCTACCTCGAAGTACTACTCTACGATGATGTATCCCTAGACGAGTAATTCTTGTTAGCAGAGCGGGATGCAAGACCATTTACTGTCCCCTTGACGCTCTGTATTTATATAAAAAACGGTTATATCATGTAATACCTCGGGAACGCATGAGGAGTCCTCGGGCAGGAGCCATGGTGTTGGATAGTCTCCCCAAATATCTAGTTAGTGTTGAAGAGTTCATGCGCCTCCTGACCGATTTGTGATGCCAGGAAGGGATGATGCAATGCCATTATTGTTAATACGGGACGAGGGGAACTTGGCGTGCTAAGATAAGGTACTGCATCGTCCTCCAGCTTAATTGGCTTAGACACATTGAGTCGGTTCATCCCCACGCTTTCGCGATAGCATGCAGGTCTGGCGAAATGGTAGGGAGCGCAGCTCCACCCAATGTCATGTTGGTTTTGTTCCAGGAAAGGTAATGGCAATGACATGCTTTATCATCGAACTATGCATCAAGACGCTTGCCGCTCCGGTGATTCTGGCGGTCTCGGAACAGGCCGTCTTCATATCTTCAGAAGGACGCGACATACCTTAATCCGCTGTCGCCGCCAGCGACTTAGATCTCCCCGCGGCTATCCAGCGTCGGCCGTGGTGGCTTAGGGCGACTCCTCCCACCAAAGTACCCAAGGTTGTGTGCCTTTGAATACGCGCTCGTATGATTCCGTCTCGACGTCTACCGAAAATGGTTGTCGATATGCGTTATAGGAGAGGAGGCAAGATACCGTGATGTATGCGCCGAATACCTAGGAATGGGTACTTGTACCGACGCGGAGCAGCACCCTTGGAGGAAACCTCTTCAGCAAAAGCTGATTCCATTTTCCCCCTACGGAATGATTCGCATCAATAAGCAAGCTCTTCCTAGGTTGTTCCACTTAGAGTTTGGGTTTACTGGTGTTGTTGTCTGTGGTCCCTACCTACTAAGCGTGAGTTCGCACATTGCTAACTTCATAGGTATGGACAAACTATACCTAATATATACTCTGGTAACTTTGATCACGCGAGTTACCCCTTTCGCAATTCGGCTATTAGTGGAGCGATTTTGACTTCACCTTTTCCCATATGTATTAAGTTTCTCGCCATTAATATGGCCGGAGACAGCCATTTAAACATCATTTCAACCTCAGAAAGGTCAGACCCGAGTGTCTCATAATTTCGCCTTTCCGCTTCGGGACCGTTTCCACTCACTGAACCACTTGGTTCCCTCAATCTTCCTCTTCTTTTCCGCAGCTTGCAAGGCAGGCAGCTGCGAAGCACCGCCGACTCCGGACTCAAGCAACGCGACGCTTTCTCGGTACATCTCCGCCTTCAACAGGCCGTAGACACCAGTGGCACCCTTCTTCACTAACCCCTTGTCTCTCACGAAATCTAGTAACGCGTGTAGGTCTCCAATTGCATCCACCAAGCCAGCCGCCAAGGCTTCTTTTCCGTCGAACCTGTGCGCCTCGAGCACTAATTGGCGGTAGACTTGCGGTGCGAGCTTGATTCGAAAGATCGAACTCATTGGGGCCATCAACGGCATGCCAAATTCGATCTCATTGAGACACATGTACCCTTTGGGACCAGTGAACACGCGATAATCATGATGCATCGCGAGCATCAAGCCTCCCGCAAAACAATGCCCGCTGATGAGCGCAATGGTCGGCATGGGGTACGTCAGGAATCTGCGCCATAAGAAGTACAGCTCGTCCTCAAAGAATCCAGGCGTGCTTACGGCGAGCTCCAGGTCGAGTCCATTTGAATAGAACTTTGATATGGAGGATGTGGTGATGAGAACTCCGGGAGGGTAGCCGAACTCGATTATGTTGAGAGCTGACATGAGTGCGGAGCAGAAGGCAGATGTAAGCCGATTATCCGGCGGAGAATTCCATGTGAGTAGGTATACTTGGGGAGCCGGAGAAGTACAGACGATGCTTCCGCCCTGATGCGCCTCCATAGGCTGGATGGGAATGGTGAATAGCTCTTCCGACCCCATTGCGGTGTATATGTTATGGAACAACTTCGGAGTGGGATTGCACTTAGATATGATCTATCTGAATCGGAAGTCGATACTCGAAATTCAATATCAAGATCTAGAGTAACAGATGGTTTTCTCGTCTTTTGCTCAACTATTCTGGCGATGGATGTTGTCGCTTAAGCAATGTAGTGCCTCGGTGATCGGATGGAGAATCCCAGGCCGACATTGTCAGATAATCCAGAGGTGCTCGACTATGCACTAAGTAGTTACCTCGGCAACTGCCAATTTGGATAGGCACCTCCACCATGTGAATTCGAGGAACGGGAGATCCCAGCCGACATTGTCATTGGATCGAAAAACTTTCCTTTAACCTCTTTGAGCGACGTTTATCATCTCCAATACCATCGATCCAAGAAACCCTGCTGAGATTTCATAATGTTAAAGTGCAAATAAGGGATATTTGTCAAGCATCTCTTTCATATGTCGTGCTACATGCACCTACATATACGTAAGTAGCTCGTCGGACCTCATTTATAGCATTGCAGTAATAAGGATAACATGGAGATTTCTAGAGAATGCAATTCGAATATAACCTGATTGATATATGAGAATAATGAATACTAGATTGTGACAGTAAATACAACTTTGTAAACGCCGCGACGCCTGATCTCATTTACGGGGAATAATCGTGATAAATGAGGCCATCGGGATACCATCTCCAAGCCCCATCCGGTCATGGTAATGCCGTCGGGATCTCTCAACAGCCGTCTCAGGACGAAGCCCGTTTGTCGGTCAGGACTGCACTTTCATACGTGACATCCCATACCAGTTATACTTCTACATATTTATAGCGCTGGTGTAATGAGGATAAATGTGCTTACAAGGGAAGTTTCGTTGTTGGGCCATGCGGTCGTTGATGCTTGGATAGGTCGATACTCCCATGACAGTCACAAGAAAAGCGCGACGGTCTTGCTGCACCAGATAACCAAGTGCGCACCGATGCGGCTTGCTTGTCAATATCCGACCTGGAAGGGCCGTGTCGCTCCTTGTCTAAAACCCATAGATTGGCTTTGCCGGTGTCAAATGTTCTCTTATAGCCGCTGGTTGTAGGGTCTCCCGTCGAATTAGGACCACCACACCACCGTACCAGAGCGTCTTACTTTGGGTGAAACTACGCTGCCCCTGACACGGAGGGGAGAAAAACTAATAATGGGCTTTGACAATTCCTCAACAAGAAGAACATCACACTCTGGCACGGGGATTAAGCTTTTCTATGTAAGGAGCCCGATGCAGTACGGAGCAGAAAAAGACAGTGAGAATTGAATAGGTCATGCATGGAGCTTTGGCACAGTCTAACTTTTCGTCCGCTGGGTTTTATAAAAGGTGAATAGTAGCACATATGTTGAAGAAGAACTGAAGCACGATTGCGATTTCTGCGGCTCCGTCGGGATAGCAGTCCTTCACCAGGACCGCTTCACTGATGATGAGTACGATGCCAAAGAGCTCGAGAGTCCAGTGAGTTCCATACTTAACCTCAAGAGGGCTCTCTCCATGGCAACTGATTGGCCCGAGAGGTGGCACAATTTGAGCCAATCAGACTCGGTTAAAGGTGGGGAGGCGGCAGAATTTACTGATTGTGCAATGTCCCACTCACCGCTTTCAGAATATTTAAGCAGTGACCGCTCCCCTAACTTTGCTTTGTTTTCTCCTTTCTTCTTTAGCTCTCTTTGCCTTTTGGCTTAGATCAAGTGTAGTATCTGTTCTTTTCAGTTTAATCTCTGAAAGTACCACACTGTGGTACAATCGTGATTATTCTAATTTTTGCCTCTCGGGTGCGGTCCCCTGTGCTTGCGCATGATCGCACCCACCGTGTCCCTGGTATTACACTGCCTCCAGGTGACGCGAACCTTGTTTTCATTGCTTTCTTGGACTTGTTCCGGGATGTGAAGAAGACGTGACAAGCTTTTGGAATGGATGGCCTAGAAGATTAGCAGTGTGGTTCCTCGGATCTATCTTGATATTGCACTTGGAGCTGTAACCATGCGTCCAGTACGTGGGTGGACTGTGTGGTCTACTGGATTATCATACCGGTTTGGGGTCAGGAGCGCGGGGCACAGGTGAATCGAACCATTGGGATGAGACCAAAGTTCGTTGCATTGCCCATGACGTCGAAATCAAACTTACCTTATGTCTAGAAAATATCTTCTTGGTGGTATTCTTCAGTATCTGTTTCCTATGCGCTGTATATATGGAGCGCCTATTGCGGGGCTTTGGAGGCGGCTTTTCAGGCGGCTTTCCTATCGTACATCCTGGATTACGCTCGTTCGGACTTGTGCTACTTGAACCTGGTTTGATTTGATAAAGTATCCCAGAGGTTTATCGTTAAATACACGGCGTATCCCATCATCCGATTAGTTGCAGTCTAGGCCTGAATTGTGTCATACCTAAATATCTACGTTGGTAGGATAAGGGGTGTAATAACGCAGTGCCCACTATCCCGCTAAGCTAGCCTGCTCATATACTATGGCTCTTGTATTGTCTCATCGTTACTTGACACCGAGCTCCTTTTGGTTTTAGCCCAGTTATTGCCTATCGTTACAATCCATCCCAGCATCTTTTTGTCTCGACAGAATCCGAGCTCGACGCATGATACATGTATTTAATGCAGATGCAGCTAGTTAGACCCATCATCCACCTATAATCAGGGCATCGATGTACTGAGCCACCTTATCACCTCGACACGGACTGACACGGCCATGCCCTAAGAGAAGCATAAGATCTGGCTCAGGCGCGTCCCCTGTGATTTCTCCTTAAGACGTGCTGCCTCCTCGTCGGCAGCTCGTTCGTCGAACACGATTCGCACGCTTTCCTCGAAAATATGTTGGACACCTTCGCCCGTCTTCGCAGAGCACTCCATATACTTCACTGCTCCCATCGAGTTTGCCGCCATTGAAGCCTGTTTCCCGGAAGTTAGACTGGCCCCGTGGTACACGCAGGTGGATGGGCTAGGAAACTCACTTCGCCAGCAGTAATCCTCGCTCCACGGTAGAAAGGCGTCCAGAGGCCGGGGCTAATAGAGCGCTCATCTTTCTTCAAGCCCACCAGAATGATCGGGGCGTCTCGGCACCATGCGCGTATCTCGTCGAGCCACTGATTCACGATGGTTAGCCGCTTTGCCTTCTCGAACGGCTCACAAGTAGCCAACCTTGGTCTTGGCATTGTTAAAGCCTTTCTGGCTGGTGAGGCTAAAGCAGAGAAATACGGCGTCCCAGGTTAGGTACGAGAGTAGTTGCAGCTGGTGCAGCTGGATGTTGCCCGACGTATCCCACATCTCGAGGTCGACCTCCTGTCCGTTGAAGACAGCGGTCTTGCTGAATAGCTCATACTTCGTAGGAACCCATTCCTGTGGCGTCGGTCAGCTCGCTGATAAGCAGCTATGACCTAAATACGATGGATGAAACTTACTTGGTCGAACCTGTCGCGGTAGTAGCGACTGTGAGGGGTCTGTCAGCTCACATCATGAATAGGGAGAGGCAACCATGGTTTACAGTAAGAGGCTCGACTTCCCACATTTGGAGTCACCGACGAAGACGAATTTCATTCGCGGCCGGTCGCCAACAGTAGTAGGCGTCCCCGGAAGCGACCAAGAACCTCGGGCAGTAGATCCGTCAAGGGCATCATACCCTCTTGAAGGCGTGGTGACGCGCTGGCAGACATCGGAAATACGCCGCACAATGCCCTGACTCGATTGTATAATTCTCTGGCGACGCCTCTCGAGACCGGGATGTGATCCCCAAGAGGCTCTCAGCTTGTTCCGCTTGTGGCGGTGGTGATCCTCATCATCACGTACTTGCTCGGATATCTCATGATCCTGCTCATTATCAGTTTACCAGGAGAATGTGGGGGGAATTGCTAGTGAAAGGGTAGTGAGAAGTCACGTACCAGCGAGTGCTTTTCTCCTCGGACGGAAGCGGTGGCCAGCGACTCGTCGCGGTGAGCGGGGATGGGCACGTCGTACAGCCACCGGAGCACCGAGGGCTTGGTCGGTCTCCAGACGTCGGGGACGGCGAAGGAGAAGCTCTTCGCGATGGGCGGCTGGATTTCCTGCGACTTCGCAGGGCTGTCAGGCGAGAATGTGAGCTCCACCTTGGGAAGGGACTCGAAGGTGAACGAGGTCTCCATTGATAGATGGCTGACTGGGGCAGCGAGAAAAGAAATAATACAATGGGCAACAGGGCTGGGAAGAATATTACAGTGAAGTTTGGGTGCTGAGGGATGCACTAGGAATTGAGCGCTGGATTCGCCATTGTGAAAAAAGGACGGGGTGCAAGGCGTTGTGGGATGCGGGTGGTTGTGCCTGCGGCTAAGGTGGTTGCTAGGTGATCACATCTCGACTGCTAATCTGAAATGCATGTTTACTTTCAAAATTTGCTGTATGGCAGCGACCTTGAGACTCCTACAAGTTATCTTAGCTTTTAAATCAATTCAATTACTTTCAAGTAGAATAGGGCCCAATGCTAAACGCCCTCTGCTTGCACCACTCTGCCACCCCTTTTCACATCAGAGCACCCAACTCGTCGGAATCTCGCGATAGCGCCAAGTTAAACTATCCAGGCGGTTTAGCTGGCCACCTGATCATAATTCATAGATGAAGATACCGTGTGGAGGAGATCGTCTTCATTTCCAATTCTGTTATGCGTGCCCTGTATACAGACTGGGGAGTTCTCACGCTCGCTCCCGGCTACACCGGTATCCTTCATGTCACATCACCTTATACAAGTCATTATTAGCAAGATATTACCTACTGTAAGGTAACGTAAATTGTACATCTCGTTCGCCTATAGTATCATGAGTCCGGGCCTGGACGGCCAAGGTCATCACAACCTCGGAATGATCCTCCTGAAGTCAGTGGAGTTTCTCCAAGGACACCTATTGAATATTTGCACGGCATATCTGTCCTAGGGATTATCCAATCCTCACGTGTACTTGGGTAGTGAATTTCCTGACCGAAAGAGCGTACCTAGGTTGTAGTGCATCCCCGGTGTCCTATGTGTAAAACACATAGTAATGATTGAGTTGACGCCATGGCAAGTTATTATATACCGTCTACCGGGCGGTAATACCGACGAACCGCATATGACGGCAGCCAATTCCACAGGCCCCCTAGGTAGCATCATAGCGGTAGCCAGTTCGTCTAACTTGACATCTTGGGCGTCTGGACGGAAGTGGATGACTGTTGGGGGGGCGGGGAATTATCACTCAGGGGTTGTGCCAACGAGTAATTTCGTCTCCGGATAGTTATCAAGCAGCTCGGACGAAAAGCTCGATACCTTGATTGTAGACCTATGCGAGTTGAGAAGAACTCTCTGGCAGTACCCCAATGAACGCCATCGCAACTTGCGCATACATCGGGGTCTCCTAGGGGCGCTCACTGCAACTTATCGTCGAGGCTGCGGAAGGCTTTCGCTCTTAGGGATTGTGGGGTTTTCACTTAGCAGTGTAGGCACCTATGAGCATGGATTGTATGGGTTCCTGTATGACTGGGAATACTCATGTGAATTTTATGGGTGAGTCACTGCTGGGATCAACATGAGTATGCATCCGGATTTCTAATACTCGTCAGGACTAAAAACGCTTCCGGCTAGACTAGAAGAGCTCCGTTTTCTATGGTTGGTATTCCTCTCTCCTCGGATGCGAGAAGGGCACACTATAAGCGGTAACAGCATTTTTGGTTTAGCTCTGGAATAAAATGGGACATTCGTAGCCAGTCAAATAGCCCAAATTCGACGTTTTATGGAGTATATTGCTATTTAGGTTAGTGTCTTTGCCGCTGCCGCTTATCGTGTGCCCTTCTCGCACCCGAGGAGATAAGTTTGCGTAGCGTCATGGCCTCTCCACTCCCCATGCCTCTTGTTAGCGGCTCGAATATCCCCCGGGCGGATTAAGTCAGCAAGTCGATCTCGAGCCTTTTCGATTTCTAATACCTCCTGTCAAAACACCAACGGACACGAGCAATATATAGGGGCTATTGGGACCAGCGGCCTGCGTTTGACGACAAGGGCATATCCAAAGCATATTGTCCATCACATTCTATCGAAATGGCCGAGAACTCCAACATTCACCTTTACACGGGTCAGACGCCTAATGGCATCAAGGTGTCGATCTTGTTGGAGGAACTGGGACTGAAATACGATGTGAGTTCTAGTTCATCCTGCCGATCCTAGGGTCGCGCATGACTGACGAGGAACTAGGTTACTGCCATCAACATAAGCAAGAATACCCAAAAGGTCCGTCATCCCCGCCTCCTGGAACTCGAATTACTGGGCATTAACTAGGGGGACAGGAGCCTTGGTTTCTGGAAATTAACCCGAATGGACGCATTCCTGCCATGACAGATACGTTCACCGACGGCACACCCATCAGACTCTTCGAAAGTGGTTCCATCATGCAATACCTGGTTGACCGGTACGACAAGGACCACAAGGTCTCCTATCCTCACGGAAGCAGAGAATACTATGAAGTCAATAACTGGGTGCGTAGCAACACACTCTTGGGAAGGATGAAATGCTCACAACACCTAGCTTATGTGGCAGATGGGAGGCCTCGGCCCTATGCAAGGGTAAGTCGCGTCCTCTTCACCCGAACACGACGAAGACGTCTAACAAGATCATAGGCAACTGAACCATTTCAACCGTGCGTGCCCTGGTAAATCTTCGAGGTGTCAGTGCTTATTGGTGCATAGGATATGCCCCTGAGAAGATTCAGTATGGTATCGACCGCTACAGAAATGAGACCCGCCGATTGTACCGGACCATGGAGACTCAACTGAAGAGCTCGACATCCGGATACCTCGTAGGTGACCGCTGCACGATTGCCGATATCGCGTGCTGGGGTTGGGTTGCCGCTGCCCGTACGTATCTTAAACCCCTGAGAATCCCATCCTCATTAGATAGGGAAAAGAACTGAACATGATCGCAGGCTGGGCCGGGGTCGACATGGCCGAGTTTCCTGTTCTGAACGAGTGGGTGAAGCGCATGCTCGCGCGCCCCGGGGTTGAGAAAGGACGCCACGTGCCTTCGCGACACACGCAGTTCGACAACGAGAAGTTGAGTGAGGAGGAGCTCAGTAAGATGGCCGAGGGGACTCGGAACTGGGTGCAGGCTTCCATGAAGGAAGAGGCGAAGTAGTAGTGATAAGAGTACGCTTGAAGATGGATTTGCTAGATCATGTTAAGATCTTTCGAGGCGGAGGTACCTGGGGAGGGATCCTGTAACCTCTCATATTTTAGATGGGCTTTCTCATAGCGCCACCCTGATCGATAGATTCGTGTCGCGCCACCAACCATCCTCTAGCATCGGGTGAGAAGCAGTTGACATTGTAAAACGGATGTGCTATGTTCGGCCTCATTCATGACCGAAGCTGTCTCAGACCCTGGAGGCCTTCCACGCGTAATGCGATCATCCAAAGCCGCGACAGTTGCGGCTGTTGGTCAGTTACTAAGAAGCATATGTTAAATAGCAGATAGCTGACAAATATCACCTAATTTCTAGCTAGCATAATTGCAAATCTCGTGCTGCATTTGAAGCTTTGCCGGTTTCAGGTGTCATCGACGTCGCCATAAATGTTTGATCTCACAGGGCTGACCCTGTTGGTTGATAGGATGCTGCACGTGACTGTCCTGTCAATGTGGTCCGTGCTCTTCAGGTTTTAATTCTTGGTGGCGTTTTCGAGGCTGCGCCGCTGCCTCATTCTTTCCATTAGAGACGCAACAAGAGAGAGAACCATATTTCTATTTCTTATTTCTCAATTTCTAACCCACCTGTTAACACCTCTGCATCAACCATTTCCGAATCACAACGATACCCTCTACCTTTCCCCGCACCGCGCGACATTTTCCAAGATGTCGTGGAGAAATCAAGGCATCACCGGCTCGAATAACATTCCTCTAGGAAAGTCTCGAAGATTTGGTGGCGACAGTGAGGATGGCTCTGTCAAGCGCGAAGGTAGCAGCGATGGGTTTGACTCGTACAATGGCGATCGCGACCTGAAGCGTGGTCGCAGTCCTGAACCGAGTATGTCTTCACCTCTTCTACTTTTCCCCGTTTATCCGTGGAATGACGCGCAAGTTGCTGACATATGCTTGCCTCACTTAGGAACCGATGCAGATGGTCCTCGACGTCGCAAGAAGAGAAACCGATGGGGAGATGCATCCGAGAACAAAGCCGCAGGCCTCATGGGGCTCCCTACGGCCATCGTTGCCAACATGACCAGCGAGCAGCTGGAGGCTTACACACTGCACCTGAGAATCGAGGAGATCAGCCAGAAGTTGAGGATCGATGATGTTGTCCCGGCTGATGGTGACAGGTAAGTTTCCATTACTTGATGCGAATCGCGTCGTTTGCTCTCTCCAGTTCGCTAACACATAAACCCATGTTGCAGATCCCCCTCGCCTCCGCCGCAGTACGACAACCATGGTCGTCGTGTGAACACCAGAGAGTACCGCTACCGCAAGCGCCTCGAAGACGAACGACACAAGTTGATTGAGAAGGCCATGAAGACTATCCCTAACTACCATCCGCCTCAGGATTACCGCCGGCCTACTAAGACACAGGAGAAGGTCTACGTGCCTGTCAATGACTACCCGGAAATTAACTTCAGTGAGATTGCTAACCCTCTAACCTTTCTAACCATAATCTTCCCCCTTCTTGTCCAGGATCTCGCCAGGAGTGCCGCCGCCGCCGCCGCACGGGCATGGCTGGCGCGCAAATCTTGGCACTATCTAACACTCCACGTTTGCTCTAACCTTACTTTTACACGTACTAACACATAGCTCTTCTTACTAAAGTTGGTCTACTCATCGGCCCTCGTGGCAATACATTGAAGAAAATGGAAACAGAATCCGGCGCCAAGATCGCCATTCGCGGAAAAGGTTCCGTGAAGGAAGGCAAAGGTCGGTCTGACGCTGCTCACGCTAGCAACCAGGAGGAGGACCTCCACTGTTTGATCATGGCGGATACGGAGGAGAAGGTCAACAAGGCTAAGAAGCTGATTCATAACGTCATTGAAACTGTAAGTTGCCCCAATACGTCTTGGTTCCTGGGTACGTACTAACACCTCTGAAGGCCGCTTCGATTCCCGAGGGACAGAATGAGCTCAAGCGAAACCAACTCCGAGAGCTTGCCGCTCTGAACGGTACTTTGCGTGACGACGAAAACCAGGCTTGCCAAAACTGTGGCCAGATCGGCCATCGCAAGTACGACTGCCCCGAGAAGCAGAACTTTACCGCCAACATCATCTGCCGCACTTGTGGAAATGCCGGTCATATGGCTCGAGATTGTCCTGATAGACAAAAAGGTACCAGCTGGCGCAACGACGGTCCTCCTCGTGCAGCTGGTCGCATCGGGGGAGGGGATGCCGTCGACCGCGAGTATGAGGTAAGTTTTCATCCAAGTTCCCCCCTATTAGGAATTTAGTCTAACACATTCTGTAGCAATTCATGCAAGAACTTGGCGGCGGTTCTAGTGGCCCTCCAGCCCGCATCGAAGCTGGCCCTGGCTCTTACGACAACGGCGGTGGTAGTGGCGCGAAACCTTGGCAGCGTGGTCCCACCGGTGCTGCTGCTCCCTGGCGTTCCCGGAATAACGATCACGGCAACGAGGGTGGGGGTGGCGCAGCCCCATGGCGAAGCCGCAACCATGGTAACGACGACCGAGGAGGTGACAGCTATTACGGCGGCCAGAACTACAACGGCGGATCGTCCGTTCCGGGCGCCGCTCCTTGGCAGCAGTCTAGTGCCGGACAGTCGGGCTATCCCACCTACCCTGGTTACTCGGGCTACGGCGCAGCACCCGGCATGGGACCTCCTCCGGGCCTCCCTGGCGCACCGGGTGCGCCAGGTCTGGGAGCCCCCCCTCCGGGTCTCCCCGGAAATATCAATGCACTGATTCAGCAATATGCCGGCGGTGCTGTACCTCCTCCGCCACCAGCTGGCGATGCACCTCCTCCACCACCGGCCGACCAGCCTCCTCCGCCTCCCCCTGGTGCTTAAGTGCAGAAGCGCGTTGGCCGATCAGAACCTCTCCGTTTACTAATATCCCGCATTTGGCAACTTCGTATCGATGCTTTACTAACACTCTAATTCGAGGGGTAACTCTTAAAAACTACTAACTGCATCGTGCATACCGCTCAAGGCCTTCCTAGACCTTAGAACGGTGCTTACGGAGATGCAATGCTAGTGCACTTTGTCTAACACGAAGACGTAGGAGGATCAGTGTTTAATCGCGATTCCCCCATGTGTATCTTCTTTTAGCTATGAGCAGGTAGACAGCAATACGAATACGTTGGATGAATCTTCCGGAGGAGCGTTCAGCATTCGTAATATCCCAAGGTTATGCCTTCAACCCCTTTCCAAAGCCTCTACCACCTGCGGACTTGCTCTAAGGATGATAAGGCTCCAGCTCCTGGTGGATGATGGAAGCGGGATACGACGAGCTCAGGTCTCGTCCAAGCATCCTCATAAGCAAGCATCCTTGGCTCTCTTTAACCATCTTAACAATCTGGCATTGCGCAACGTTTATACTAACGCTCTCCATGTTTTTGTATCCGTCCATGTTATATGTACGTTTAATCACTCTGTATGCACGAACATACTCGAATCAAAACCGTTTCACTCAATAGTTTTGCCGTTATCGACAGACGGGTTAGGAACGACTTGTCGGGGACGTAACAACACCACGGCACGTCAGGAATATAAGACGTGAGATATTAACGGGGAAGCCAAAACCCATGTCGAACTCCAACTAGAATTTACCTAGCTAATGTGCGTCGGCCGAGGCGCTCGGTACAATCACCAAGCGAAGAGCCATGCCCTGGTACATAAGGGCATACACATGTAATAGTTATCCGGCGTATTTACTAGATCCTATTGTGACGGAATCCTGCGTGCCTTCGTCCCTCGTTCACGCTGGGAAGAAAGCCGTTCAGACCTCTGCGGATATCGAAACGCCTCGGGCGTCAGTGGCAGTGGATAGCTTCGAACCTGGGTCGTTGCTTCCTGGCCTCTCCCCACCTACGGGTTCTTGCTGGTCGATGATGATATGATGATGATGATGGGTGCAACGCCCGCTGTGGGGAAACAGATTGTTGACGAGATGCTCCTACCTAGCTATCTCGTCAGACGGGTTCCGGAGAGAAGTGGCACTCGAGGGTCGAATATGTTACCTTGGTAGGTACGTATTACGTAGGTCACAATACTCGAGATGTCATTGTAGCTAGAACTGTGTACACCTTCTGATGAACTGCCCCTGCTGTAGTTCCTGCGGTATATTATGCCGCGCCCTGGCGCTAATATCTCCAAGATCTCATTGAGGTTCGGTACCTCTGACCACCCATATACTCTATCGACTCGCCATAGATGATATACCTGGCTGGCCTCTGCTTCTATCCAGATCTGCCTCTCTTTTTTATTTATCCCGGACAACATCATATATTTCTACCGTCACCGGCACACCAGCCGGAACCGAGTGCCAACTTACTCTCCCGGATACCATAACCAGCCGCACAAAATGAAGCTTGCCAGTCTCAAGTCTTGTCCCCTAGCCACGGTCTTCCTCTTCTCCGCTCTGGGCCATACTACCCATACCCGGATTCATCCTACCAACGCGCCAGAGCAGACCATCATACCCTGCACCCAGGGCGACCCCGTCGTGACGGAAGGCTACACCATCAATTACACTCGGGCGGAACCGACCCCGCACGATGGGGCCCCATTCGAACCTTCCGCGTCGTGGTCCAGTGAGCATGTCGTCGCTACGCAGGTGAGTCCCCGTGCCGACCCGTCATAGTCATCATCGTGCCCACCGGGGAGTCGGGGGTGTCCAGGTTTCGGAAGGCGTTCCCAGCCGAACGGTTGTCACGTTCTTTTTCGACGGGCACGCCCCCAGCTACCGTACCATACTCCCTCCCCTAATCTCTCCTCTAGAGACACAGGCATCCCGGGGCGGTAATATGCTCTGGAGTCTCTCCGACTGTGTCTGGTTCGGTCTGCTGATAAGAAATGACCAAAAATCCAACAGGCTTTCGGCCACACCATGTTCCACGACGATACCGGCTTCGCATACGTGGCGTTCAAGTGCCAGTACATGTGCAACGAGGCACGTGGCTCGAGCTTCTACGTCGAGCACGGTGGCCGGAAGAGCCTGAAGGGCATATACTGCAGCTGTTTCGACGACCTGTAAGTATTCGGTGCATCTTGATGCCCTCATCACGCTTGATTACTCCTTCCTCGTCTTGGTGCCATGACTCTGCTTGCCAATGACGCAAGGGGCTTTCTATATGAACCCTACGAATGTATAGAAATGGGCTGACTGACCGATATCGAGGCTACACGACGAGGTATATACCCCGGGTAACCAGACTAAGGTCGGCGCTTTTAATGCCATTTGTCGTAACGCTTCCCTGTCGATGGTTTAGAGGAAGGATTGGAGGGGAACTGGCATTGGGCCTTGAGATGGACGGCTGTGGTAGGCGGTACCCTATCTAACCTCGGCAGCTCTCCTATACCTCCAGAATTCAGGGGGACCCGGGAAGTACTCGACCAAACCTAGTCGACGTCCGAGCTGTTAGGGGTTCTCAATCACTACTGAGTATGGACGAAAGTATAACATCATTACCAATCATCCTCTAGCGGCAGTCTTACGGCCTTCAACGCATTGAGTTTCCGCTTCATTTTCTTTGGGGAAGAGATTCACAATGGGTAGATTGGTGGAGAATGCCTACCATGGGATGATGAACTTGTCCCTAAAGACCCGACTCGTAAATTCTAGAAATGAGTAATGTGTACACGGCACCAATGGATCGCCATGCCGCTTTTACCGAGTCATCTCCTGTAGGCTCCACTCCCCTCTACCTCTGCCGTTAACCAACTCAAATTACAAGCGAAGTGCCCCATGATCGAACCCTTAAATTACGGTATTCTACCAAGATGATGAGCGTCAGAATCTGGGCTAAGAGATGGTCGTCGAGGCTTGGCGAGACCCTTAGATTGACCACCATCTGTGAGCTTTTCTCTCGGCCGTAGGATACTCTCATCCGACCGGACGTCATACATTGCGGCCCTTCCCCAGTGCGGAGGGTTGTGGCACCCGCAAGGAGATCACGGCCGCATCTATCGCACTTGGCCACCTTCCATATCCCTGCTTTCCCGCTGAGCAATCGCTGAAGCCGATCGGGATTTTTATCGCCGTTTGATTCGAGATATATGTTCGTAGGCCGCACAGGAGACAGTAGGAAAGAAGCCGGACGGTCTCGAAACATGAGATGTTGGGCTCTTATATCGCTTCTGGCACGGATGGCCAACTCGTCCGTGGGTCCTCATATTCATAGTAAGCTGTAAGAAACGAATAATCACTAAGATAGTCGAAAGTCCCGCCGCAGTAGACTTCTTGAATTGCACGCCGAAATAATGCGAATGAAGATCTACGAGAGGTTTGCCTGATGTACCAAAGGAGTCTAAACTCCCACCTCCCAAAAAGCACATGGCTAGACGGTGCAGATGCTCGCCTTCCTCTTCTTCCATCCAGCTCAGTACAAGATGCGGGCTATCATCTTAGCCCCGATGCTTGGACAAAAAAAGGTCCACGATTCGCGGACAACCTAATAGGTAGAGGTGGTTTCACGGATTATCGAACTCCAGGTGCTGGTGCTTGCTCCTGTGCTGGTCCCGCACGAACTCCTCGATGTGCGGGTCGTGATCCGGACGCCTGGGCGGGAGGTGCGGCGTGGGATGCTTCTCCTCGGGCTTGTCCTGCGCCCCGGTGTCCAGGATCTTTGCGGCCCCCGGGATGTACTCGGTTACTGTTTCGGGAACGCATTAGCTCGGAACGACTCCGAATCCACGAAGCCAACTAGGGGCCAGGGTGAATCTTACTCTTCTGCGCGAGACCCGACTGGCGTTCACCTCCCGGGTTCCGCGCCTCGCGGGCCGCCTGGTCAAGCTGCGGCTTGTAGGTGGGCTTTTCCTGCTCTTTTCCTTGGGTGCCTGCGCCGACATAGACATCTTGGGCGAAGCTGCGTAGACGGATGAAACGAAGAGTCAAATCCTGTCTGATGGAGGAAACCTGAAACCTGGGCGATGAACACTTCCTCGGAGGCTTCAACTTTTCTATGGAACTATTTTGATTTGTTTCCTGCGCCGTGAATCCGGGACCCACTTTACGTCATTCACAGCACCGTGCCGGGTAACTGTGGGGCCCCCGGCACCCTCTGCGAGATCGATAACCTTAATTTTCAGCTCCCGTTGAACCCTCCATTGCGTATACATTAATTAGCTTTCATGTCGCTTCAGGGGGCGCCTACGGTATTACTAGGAAACCCTATAGTGTGTTGTCGCTCGTTTATAACACAATCAATCCAGCATTAGTCGGCAATTACTCAATCGGTCATTGGGAGCAGACCATAAAACTTTTTCGTTTACAAAACGGCGCAGGGCCTCTTGCGAGTCCATCGTGGGAAAAAAAAAAAAAAAAAAAAAAAAAGGCCCCCCTCATCCCTTGTCGTAATCTCCCCGGTCCCGGCATCCGACCATGGCGCCGATCCCCGTGACCATAATCACGGGCTTCCTCGGCTCGGGGAAGACGACGATCCTCCTGAGCCTGGTCCCGCAGCTGCGCGCCGCGAACCCGTCGTACCGGCTCGCGCTGCTGAAGAACGAGTTCGGCGACGTGGCCGTCGACTCGCAGCTGGCATCGTCGAGCGCCATCTCGGGCGTGCAGGAGCTGCTCAACGGCTGCATCTGCTGCAACCTCGTGGGGCAGCTGGGGCAGGCGCTCAGGGAGCTGCGCGACGCGCCCCGGCGGCGGCCCGACCGCATCGTCGTCGAGACGTCCGGGTCCGCCTTCCCCGCGACCCTGGCCATCGAGGTGAACCGCGTGGCGCGCGACACGGGCGACTTTGTGCTCGACGGCGTCGTCACCGTCATCGACGTCGAGAACTGGCGCGGCTACGACGACACGAGCTACACGGCGCGCATCCAGGCGCGCTACACCGACCTCGTCGTCCTCAACAAGTGGGAGCTCTGCGACGAGCGCCGCCTCGACGAGTGCATCGACCGCCTCGGCGACCTCGAGGTCGACGTCGCCTGGGTCAAGAGCGACCGGGGCCGCGTGCCCGTCGACGTCATCTTCGGCATCGACGGCGGGCTGGCGCGGTCCCTGACGCAGGAGGAGGAGGACCCGGCCAAGAGCGGCGCGGGCACCGAGGGACACGACCACGGCCACAGCCACGACCACCAGTCCGAGGTCGAGGTCCTGTCGGTGACGCTCAGGGGAGGCGGAGGAGATGGAGGGAGAGAGGCCGCGGCGGTCGACGCGGCGAAGCTGATGGCGCTCCTGAACGCGGCGCCCAAGGACGAGGTCTACCGGATAAAGGCGGTGCTGACGGCGGCGTCGACGGTGCGGAACTCTGGCGACGACGAGACGGCGATGCCGCCGCCTTCCAGTCCCTCGAACAGGTATATCCTGAACTGGGCTTTCGGCCGGTGGACGTTCACGCCACTCGACCCAGAGACGGGCGAGCACGTATCGAGCAGCGAGACTGCGCTTCGCATGACCTTGATTCTGGCCAGGTACGAGAGCGCGAAGTGGAAAAGGAAGCTGGAGAGCAGTGGCTGGTTGGAGCTGGAGGGGAGTGATAAGGGCGAGTTGACGGCGACTAGGATCTCGTGATTTCGGTGCGAAGATTAGACATTAGACGGCTTATAGAGATGAATATGCCACTTAAGATTCGGATGCAGCAAATATCGTGAGTTGAAATGCCATCATATGTACTACAAATGTATCTGCTAGTGTGCCAGGGAGCCACTGCTGTAATACCGTAACTCCAACCCCCAACTATCCACACGACTTCCTCGAGTCAACGGCCATCGGCCATATGCCATAGAAATACGGCTGGCGAAGCGCCCAAGAAAGTGGACCTGTGGACTCTACGCTGCGACACCTTGCTTACGAAGATGCCGTTCTGAAAAAGTTGCTGTAACGTTCCGGGCAGTCCCGGGCTTTTTAATCCATAGGCAGAATCGTCGAGATATAGCAGCTATGGAACTGATGCGACGGTCATCGACGGAAAGGTATATATTCCACAGTCACGTATTCGCTGCTCACTTCATGGACGATGTGTTTACCGTAGTAGGCTATCCAGAGTAGCTGTCTACGTAACTCAACGGACGGGTGAACGGACAAGACGCACCACAATCTTGTGCTAGTTGGGCTGGCCGGTGATATGCTTATCCTATCTGCAACGACAGGCAACCTGTAGCAAGAAATAGACTGCGTCGCCGAGCCAGTTATCTCCTGGCTCATTCGTCATGTACTTACATACCATCTGCCAATCCATGCGCGCAATTCTCAGTCTTGCGCTTCTTGAACTCCGGCCCCTCTACCATAATCCGTCCGTGGTCCAGATAAGAAGACGTCGAGCTATTGTTTAAGGATCCCGTCGTGGAGTCGGCATACAGTAGGTCCGAGGGGATATGCGCGGGGCCCTAGATATCTGCCTCGTAGAGGGTCTCGGGCTCCGGGGACAACGGCTCCGTGTAGCACAGGTCGTAGGAGTCGATGTCCGGCTCGGATTCCGGTGCGAGAGTGACCTCCCCGGCTTCCTCCCGCTCCCGGACCCGGTCGGGGTGCCACGGGTCGTTGGGCTTGGGAGGAAGCTTGCCCATGATGCGATGAGCGTAGTTCCTGACCGGCTGATGGTTCGTGTACAACAAGAAGGTCCGATACCCCGTCCAGTCCGCGACGAAGTGCTCCATTTCGGCACCGCGGAAGATGACGCAATCGCCCGGCTGATAGTCTAGCGCCATCGCCAGCGGTGGGAAGCAAACATTGCCACCTGCGGCTCGTGAGCTTCTAAAGGTCAATAATGCAGGCTTTGTGACGACAACGACGTACCGACGTAATCGCCAAGTGCTACCAGCCCAGCAAAACCGTGACGGACGTCCGTCTTATCGACGTGGCGTCCGGTGAACGAGTTTATTCCCAGAGCGAAGAGAGTAGCAAAGGTCGGCTTCGACAGCCCCACGCGGTCCGGAAGACGAGGTCCGGGTTCGTCCGGCCCTGCATCGCCCACGTGCCGTAATGGACGACGCACTGGTATCGCTGCTCAAGCTCCTCGAGGGACCGGGCTTTCTCGAGGTCCGGTTCGGGGTGTTGTTGACGGATCAAGTCGTCCGCCATGTGGCGGGCGGTCTCGGGAACCGGGAGGGGCGGCAGGGGCGACCATTTTCGGACCGCGTCGTCGACTTTGTTCTTGCCCTTCTCGCCAAAGAGGAATTGGAACAGGCGCTTGAACCTGCAAAGTAGCACGTTGGAGTCCTTATCCAGGATGATGACGATATCTTTGGACACTCTCTCATAGATTTCTTCATCCGCCGCGGCTCCCTGATCCCGTTGTTGTCCCTAGAATTGGTCATTCGTGTCGCCGTCGTGCTCCATCTGAATCTGTTCGATAATGGGTGCTAACTCGCCAGATGGCTGTGTGGTAGCTGTGTCTCTTATTTCGCCGCGCTCTTTCCTCGTAGTCCCGACCCAGAAGCGACGGCAGGATTCGACACGCATGGTCTTATACCATTTCCCGCGGTTTTCGTTTCCGTCTGGGCTATCCTTCGTAGCGCGATGCAATCGGAATCGGGGGAGCCTCGCCTCGGTGCATCCGCTGGGCCATTAGGAGGTTCTCGGCTCCGCGGCCCATCACCGGTTCGGCGGCAGTCATCTTCTCCTCGGATCGCTTTTCGAGCTCTTGGGCTCTCCTGGCTTTAGTGTAGGACCCTTTATCCGCGTATGACGCGTCGCGTAGCTGGATGACGCGCACATCGAAGCCCCGAAAGTGGTGGTCGATAACCAGCTCTTCCGGCGTATCCCGGACAACGGTCCCGTGCTCTCTCGCAGCTTCAACGCCGGTGACTTGAGTGATGTACGCAAGGAAGGTTTCTACGGCCTTGATGCGATTGTCCTCGCGCTGCTGAAAATCGGCCGCAGAGAAACGCGGGCAGCTCTGCGTGCGCGGATGAATTAGCTATACATCTCTCCCCATGGTTGGATGGCACGGCCTAGTTTAAGCTCACTCTGTAGCGATCGCGACCAGTCCAGTGGCAAATGTTACCGCAGTCCTTCATCTTCCAACCTGTCGGGTCGCCTGGTATATACTTATTTTCGACGCCGTAGCGGACAATCGGAACGGCTGCGGACGAATCCATAGCGATGGCGGGGAGTTCAACTACGAACGCGAAAAGGGCGGGCCGACGAGCAAAGGGTGAGGATTAGTGCTAATCAAATTACCCTTGAAGTAGGCAGAAGGTGAAAATATTGAGAGGCTTGGGCCTGAGGTTCACTCATATTCAGGCTGCGGCTTCAATGGGAATAGAGGAATTTGTCCCCTAACCGTAGCCTCGGGAACCAACCATACGCACAGGCAACCAATTCAGGTTGTTGGTAGCATCAACCGCACAAAGCCATTGTTACGAAACCTGTCACGTATTTTCATCATCAGGGTGACAATCCGAAGCGAGCCGGGCGTTACTTACCTAATGGTCAATCAACGCCCCCTTCGTCGCGAAGGGAAATAGGAAACGACCTCCTTCTCGCATCTTATCATCATAGGACATATAGATAGGCATCTGGCGGTAAAATAAAACGCAAACGATTGTTTCCTGTGATCTACCTCGACTGCCACCTGTCCATCTACCTAAGCATTTATCTATTTACCTGACACCCATACGGACATATGTAAGTGTGTTGCCAGCCAGCCAGGCGGGCTGGGCAAGAAGATGCATAGATGGATGAATGCCTATATAGATGGATAGGGAGTAAGCCCGGGCACCTTGTCTGTATCGGTCAATCATCAAGACCAACCTATTATAAAGGGGAATCTCTCTCCTTCCGCAGTACATTGGCCGGATGTATAAAAGTCCCTCTCCACGCCCGCTCCTTCCCCTTTTCGCCATCTCTGCCGTTCATTCATTAAGAGAGGAGGGACGCCGAAACTCCCCGTTTGTGTTGGTATTGGTGGTATAAAAAGAAATCAACAACGGTTCCGCTTTCCTCATTAGCATCCCCTTTTCATCACCGCTTTTCATCATAGCCTCTCCCTAAGACAGAGACATAAAGAAAGGAAGAGAAGGGGATCCTCAGCACCTGATCCTGGAACTGGTGACCCCAGGCTCTGTCCGGACCCCTTCTCCTCCTGATCGTATCATATCCCTTGTTGACCGCATCTAGGTCGGCTGGCATTCTGCTTCTCTGCCCCTTCAGTGGTATCAAGTCGTCGGTAAGGCGATTTGTGGGGGGGGGGGGGGGGGGGGGGGGGGGGGGGGGGGGGGGGGGGGGGGGGGGGGGGGGGGGGGG
>QJNS01000318.1:0-34877 GCA_004154925.1 Monosporascus cannonballus | reverse complement strand
TAAGGCGATTTGTTGGCCCCCCCCCCCCCTTTTTTTTTTGTGACTTTCCTCGCTCCATCCATTACATCCCCTAAATAGGCACCTCGGTAGCCTCTCTTCCGCAAAGGCGTAGTAGGCGTTGGCGCCACAACACAACATAACACAACACTACAAGTCCACCCGCAACATGACCGTCACGCATCGCGCATCAAGTAGCAGGTCAACGCCATAGATCCCGCTCCGCCTTCTTGTGGCCCGCGCTACTGCCCGGTCTAGGCCAATCGTCACCGCCGGCACCGCGAGGCGGGGCGCCGACGCTAGCGGCGCTACCGCGGCGTCCGGAGGCCGCCATCTCCCCGCCCGGCACCGCCAGGAAGCCACCGGCGCCGTTGCCCATGACGACGCTCATGCGGGCGCCGTGGCCCATCTGCCAGCCGCTCTCGAGGCCGTAGCCACTCATGGGTCGCCCGGCGGTGCTGCCCGTCCGGGCGTGGCCCCTACCACGACCGCCGCCGCCGCCGCCGCCGCCCGGGGGCAGCAGGTCGAACGGGTCCATGCGGATGGAGCCCCAGTCGAGGTCGTCCTCGCCCTTGGTGAAGACCTCGAGCGTCTGATTCAGGGCGAGGTTGGCGGGGCCGCGGGGCGCGAAGGGCGCCGCGGAATTGGGGTTGGGAAGCGCGGACTGCAGTGCCGCCGTGGCGAATGGGTTATTGGAGCTAAAGCGCTGGGGTTGCTGGTTAAAGCCGGGCGACAGAAGCGGGCCGTTGGTGCTGAACATCCTCTCGCTGCTGGAGCTGCTGGGCCGTGCGCCGCTGGCTCCCGCGAATCCGGGCAAGGGCGGCGGCAAACCGAGGAGCATCTCGGGGAAGTTCTGGTCGCGGACGTAGATAGCCGCTAGGCGCGGCAGACCGCCTGCGAAGAGGGACGAGGCTAGGTAGTTGTAGTAGCCCGCCGTGATGCTCGCGTACGGGGAGGTGGAAGGCGAGGCAGTGATCTCGTAGCGCAGAGTCTCGAGGGACCAGTTGACCAGCGGCGGAATGGGCGTGGTCGCGGCCGGGAAGGCCGAGTCGACTTGTTCGGTTATGGCAAGCGTCTTTATACTATTCGCCGACGAGAGGACCTCGTGCAGCGACGAGGGCAGAACCCCCGTACGGTCGAGAGAAAGCACCTTGAGGCTGTTCTGCGCATCCGTCCTCGACAGATAAGCTACCAAGCCCGCTGAAGTTACTTTGGGGACGTCCTTGAGAACCAGCTCCTCAAGTGCCGGGAAAGCGGGCAACATGTCGTTGTGGAAGAAGATCTCGTCATCCATGACTCTGGTCTCGGACACTTTCAAGGCTCGCAGACGCTGAAGCACCGCCAAGACGTATCGTAGCTTTGCGGGGTCCATGTTGATTCGGCCGAGCTCGAGAACCTCCAGGTTCAGCCACACGTTGCCCCTGTTCAGGGCCTCCAAGCTGAGCTCGCTGCCACCGTTGTACGTCATCTTTCTGAGATCCGGACAGCGGGCCTGCACCTCAAGCTTGAGGGTATGATAGCTAGGGTCATCACAGAACAGGCCTTCGGGCAGGTCGACATAGTGAAGGTTGGGCAAGACCGCGATGGTTCTGGCAAGGTCGGGAGTCTTGGACTCTCGTAGCATATATGGCGTCTTGAAGTACTGGACGAGAACACCGAGCCGAGTGGGGTCCTCGCGCAGGGTGCGGCACAACAGGCGCAATCGCTGAGCGGCCGGGTCTTCGGGAACGCCATTGCGGTCGAAACGGGTCCGGCGCTTTCGCCTCTCGGACAGGTCGATCTCGCGCTCGCAGTAATGAACCGAATCGATGCGGATGCTGTGGTACCTTTGGAACGAGTGTAATGTCAGCCACCTAACCACGTGAAGGAATCGAAACCGCAAAATCGCGAAGGAGAGCGTGGCTCCAAGGAAGGCGGCCCGCATCGGTCAGGGCAACAAGCACAAGAACTCACATTAACTTGATGGCCACTTTTCTCCACTGTTTGGAGACCTGACCAGCATGGGCGATATCGCGCAGGTCGCAGAGCATGCACGCGTCCTCGATGGCGCTGTGCTCACAAGTCTCGTAGGACTCGTCGCAACAGTGGGGACAGACGAAGGAGAAGACCCTCTCGAGGAGGTCGTCGGGCAGCTTATACCAGGGCGCGAACACGTTGCCACGCTCGAGGGCCGGGTTGTAGTATTTCTCATGGCGACCGTTGTACAGCCTGTACTTGTCGCGCTCAAAGTCGTCGTGTGTGTACCCGCCATACGACGACGTCTTGGCGTGATGCTTGCCGTTCGACCCCCCTTCCGAGGAGGACTTCTTGCTCCGGCGGAAGAACCTGGATAATTTCATGGTCGGCTGCCGGTTGCTCGAGTCAAGCTAGAGATTGTAGGTAATGGAAGAATGAGTGTGAAGGTTTGCTTTTTCTTAGGAGGGAAATCGCTAGGCAGCCCTGCACAACCCCTTATCAAAGGTCGAGTGAGAGGTACAGGAGAAGGGGGATGGATTGGATACCTATGGAGGTGAGGGGGGGAGAGGGCTGAGGGCTATGAGGGTAGCTAAGAAGAGACTAAGGTACGCAATAAAAAAGATGTGGAGGGGGCTTGGAGAGGTGGAGAACAAAAGGATTCTCAGTCATTTTATCACTGGGCCACTGGCGTCGTACTTTGTACTTGGGACCGTGATGAAAGTCTGGTAGTGAAAGTGTCGTGTTACGCTTGGATAAATGCCCAAGTGGCAGTCATTATACCAATTGTGGTTCAGAGGGCGGGTGCCTCCCAGAGTCCCAAACCAGCAGCTCGACGCCTATGTGTTTCCTTTGGGTATCTTTGAATGCTAACCTCATATTGGATTCGGATCGCAAAAAAAATGTGTGATCTGGTCCCTTGCTCACATCTCAATCGAGCAGCAATGGAAAATTATAATAATAGCAGTAGAGAGCGTGGCATTCGGTACCTAGGAGACCGTAAGATTGGTCAAGGTCCGGCCGGATCAAGGCGGGTCCAGCCCAGTCGAATCGGAGTCCCTTGCGGATTAGAGGACGAGGGGGTGGTATATTATTCGTCCGGATGATGGGGATAAGTAACGAGGGCAACGTTGCGGAGGTCTTCTTTATCTCCAAGGAAGAACCCGTCGGAAACAAGTGAATAATCTGCGGTAGGCCGCCTTCTGCACCCAGAGAGCGGCGGCTGTAAGAAACGATGAGACGACGATAGGAATATGTAGGTAGATCGGCATAGAAGCGAGTTCAGTCAAACGGAACAAGTTAATTTAAGTGCCTAACGATCACGGGAACAAAAAAGACGCAGTTCACCAACTTGCCTCTGTATTTCGTAGAACTCTGTCTTCCGTTTTGAGGTCCTCAGCCTACCTACTTAATATTAGTATGGCAAATGCCAATAATCTGCAGCCGTGCCGCATGCAGTCCTTTTCTTTTATATCGCAGTTGCCCAGGTCAGAACCGTCTGGGTGCATGCGCGCATTAGACACATAGCATCTTACAGAATGTCACCTTGAAATATGCCGGTTGGTTACATGCTCTTGAATAATGTTGTAAATTCGTATAATAACAAGTAATAGCAACAGCTTTCAGGGGAGCTTATTGGTTGAATGGGATAACTGATAACCGCCCCTCGAATTAACAGGGATTTCAACCAATAACAAGCCGTATAGTCTGAACAAGCAAGCCCACGTGTAACCAAATCCTTTGTAGCCTAAAGCCACGTAAAATATATGTCCTATGTTTGATCCATATGTAGTTCAAAAAAAAAAAATATACACGGCATAATCACATGAGAGATATCGCGGATAGGCGTCATGTAGACCAATTGCTAGCCATTGGTTCATCACTATGCAATCCTCTGGGTCCTTTCCTGTCGCACAAGAACGGAGCATGCTGTCGTAAGTCTCAGTCATCATGTTCAATGTTGCCAACATCGCAACCTTTTGGCATGTTGGTCGCTTCCACACACATAATTGAGTGGCTTCGTGTTGGGCAAATTCTACCACTCCACTACTCCGCAGCGAATTTTGCACATTATGAAGACGCCCGAGCCATCCGAGTCTTCATGAGCCGTTGGCCTGCAAGCCGTCCAGTGGCGACGCCGGCCCCGGGAAAGCCGCGTTCTTGGTTCGGAGAGTCAGGGGGAACGGGTACTCATCCGGATCTTCTTCCTCACTGTACGATTTCAATTAGTTCTCAACCTTAAAGCCGCACGACGTTTGAACTTACGGCAACTTCCACGCCACATAATCCTCCGTGTTGAGGCCTTCCCGGCCCTCCTGCAGGCTAGCAAAATCACCAGGCGTCATCATACCCGTCCGGTCACGAGGCGAGCCAGGCACCGAGAATGGCCGCGAGATCTTCTGCTCCACGCCAGGGATAAAGTCTTCTTCCTCTTCGTCTCCGGTGAACGACATGGGATAAGCTCGTCGCAACGCCAGCTGTCGAGCCTTGACATACTCCATTCCCATGCGTTTCCAATCCAAGAGGTCGCTGAGTCGCTCTGTCCGGTTCCTTTGGTTGATCCGCTGTCGTCGGCTCTTCTGGCAGTATTCAAGCATATGCGATGTCAGCTGGTTGACCGAGTCGTCGACGCCCTTGTTACGACGATCGACGATATAGATACCGTAATCCGCCGAGTTCTCAATCAGCTCCTCCATATAGCAGCCGAAGCCTGAGAGGTTAGTAGTGATGCTAGGGACACCCATGACAGTACACTCGGCCGGAGTATAGCCCCAAGGTTCGTAGTACGACGCGAAGACGCCCATGTGGGTACCGCGGACGAAGTCGTCATAGTCGAGCGGCAGGACAGGGTTGGAAGAGCTGAGAAATTCGGGGTGGAAAATGATCTTCACTCGGTCGCTGGGGTGGTTGAAAAGCTGCACACGGCGGATCTGGTTGAGGATAGGGTCCTCGTGGTCATTAACCATGTTGTGGGTGACGATAGGGGGTAAACCATGTCGCTTCATGGCAAAGAGGCGCCGGCGGAGGACAACGCGGTCGGCACTTGTGATAAGCTCCTTCTCGTCTGGCATCGGGTCACCGTCGTGCCATTTCAGTGAGCGCTCGAAGATACGGCGGCCAATGCCGCGCTCGATCACATCCACCGTATCCCGGAGAGACTTGATGACAGCCTGGCCCTTCAGGGCCTCCACCGTCAGCGAGGTGGTCTGGGCCGGCATGATGATAAAAGCCACCACCGTGGTCTTGCTTCCAACGGTCTTCAAGCGGTGGTTGAGGCGGGCAAGCGATTCGATGAACATGTCGACGCCCTTATTCCGGAATTCGTAGCGACCAGCCGTAAAGAAGTAGAGGGTGTTTTCGGGATCAAAATCGTAGTGGCCGTAAAAATGACCTCGTACAAAATCGTGGATCTTCTCCTTGGACTGCTGGTGCAAATTCTGGAACTCATGCACGGCAGAGAACTTGGTCACGTTTAGTCCGTTTGGCAACACCCCGTCAGGCTTTCGCTTGAGTAAATGTTCGCTCTCGAAGGCAGTGATGTGCGACACGGTGGTGAAGACATCGCAGCAATGGGCGGCAGCGCGCTCGATGCAGTATCTATGGTAAATACCGCGCTTTCCTGCTTCCGCATCGACATCAAACCATTGGAGGTTGTTGTAGAAATCAACGGAGCCAGCGCAGAGATATCGACCCAAGAGGGTTGCGTGCGTAGTGAAGATGGTCGTAACATCGATGCGCCGCCTCTTGCATAACGGTAGAGCAACGCCAGCCAGCCATTCATGAAAGTGAGCGATCACGGCCTTCGTCTTTTCGTGGGACACAAACTGTGCAAAGTCAGTGACTATCATCACGCCAAGCTGCAAGGGAGGACCTACCTCTCCGAGAAACCACGCCACCAAGTATCCAAAAACGATGGCCTCGTTCGTCTCCTCGTCCCCTGCCGGAGATGGGATACCGGCAGTATTCCATAAATCTGCCTTCCACTCGTCCATATAGCCATATGCGGTCTTAGTGTCGAGTAGCAAGACCCGGGGGGCCCCTTCGATCAGCCATCGCCCGTATAGCATGCCAATACCTCTACTCTTCATGGCCTCCATGGTTGCGGCAAGTTCAAGGTTTGTAGGCTCCAGCTCCTCCACCTCGACGGCTGCCTGCGACGCTCAATTAGCCCATTGAAGACGACGTCCCGTCGTAGAATGAAGCCTTGGCTTACCGATTGGTGATTGAGCGGACCGATGAGAGTGTATCGGTCGCCATATTCGTTGGTTGTAACGGGGGCTTTTGACTTGATGACGGAATAAATACCACCAACTAGGAGGGAGTGTTAGCTTGGGTCTCTTCCAGTGAAGGGTTCCCAGCGTATGATCCAAGTCTCCATATGGCTCTCTCTTATGCCATATCCGTATACGTACCGCGATGCGCGACTTCGGTCGCTACCTCAAATAGATAGTGGTTCTTAACTTCGCGTTGGGGCTTGTCTCCGTTCTCACTTGACATGGTGACTGAGGAAGGAGGGCTGAGAAGTCTGAAGACTGGAATAGAGTAATGAAAAATAGCTGGCTGGACCAAAGTCGAGTTATGCTGACGTCACAGGGATTATCCTCGAGAAACTTTAAAGTTTTGCGGCCCGAAAGTCTTGAACCGCAGGACGCTCAAGCTCGCAAAGCCAGAGAGGGGTGGTTGCTGGGAAGCTCACCCTCGGGGCAGAAGAAGTGACGACAGTTTACCTGAGTTAGGACCCGACTGGATGTGGGAGTATGGCAAGAAGGGTCTTGTCCTCGTAGTAGATGCTACTTGATGCAATGGTAAACTATCAATGCAGAAGAGTTCCTTGCGGATGACGAAAGGAAGCTTTCGGCTATGCGAATGACCAAGTCTGAATTTTGATTTCCCACAACTCTCACGAAGAGGACGAGTCTGTACGTATAATAGAGGGGTTTACAGAGGGTTGGGTACGAAGGGGGGAAGTCAAGAGGTGGAGACTTCAAAAGTTTCAATGGCCGGATGAGAATATCACATACGATCTAGGCTCCTCTGCTGCTCGGAGATTTGAGGGCGTGCAGGATCTGGGCCGATCCCCCTCTCCCCTCTCTGAAAAAAAAGAAGAAAAATGGTGTCGCTGTCCACTCTGCCACTTCCTTCCCCCGTCGCTTCGACAACTGATGACAACATCGGATGGTGTCACTATGCTTTTAGCTAGTGGCTGCATATTTGCTGCAAGCTCCCCCGGTCGGGGCACACCATTTATTAGCATTAACCCTACATACCTCCTAGAGGCACTGTAGTTCTACCTACCCAGTGTGCATGATAATAGCGCAGGTTGGATAGCGGCCGGGCCGGCTTCGCCTCTACCTATACATGTGGCCTGCTTACATGTCCCAGGAGCGGTTTCAGTTGAAGGTGGTTGGGCAATCACGATCGAACCGGTCTCTCTTAGCGCTACGTAGTAATCTCCAGGCGACCGCGGGGGAGCCGTAGTGTCGGCCCCAGAAGGGTTCGCGAACTTGTTAGCCAGGGCTAGATTTCATCACTGCACATTCTTTAACCGGTTCTTAACACCAAACTAGGTACCTACGTAGGTGGGTAGTAGCTCTTGAGCAATTTGCTTCCCCCAATACTCCCTACGTAACCTAGCTTGTGGTAGGCATATTGCATCTGATGTACCTCTACTACACTACAGCGTTATAGGATTGTTATCAAGATCTCCTGGGCCCAACATCATGCTGGGTAGCTATAAAAGATGAGATCTGATAACAACAGTTACAGTTAGGCCTTGACAGTTCTTGGCTCGCCCTGTCCATCCCACATTCCTCCATCTCCCGATGGGGCAATAATAACCCAGCGTCCATCGTCCGACTTACTTGGTAGCGGAACAAGAAGGCATCGGAACGGGACAGTCCAGGAATGTGGCCGTACGGTCCTAATTTGGATGGATCAGGTACCTAAATAGAGTTGAATTGGCGGCCCAACGGGGTTACATATTGCCTACGTGTATAACGGAGTGCCGTAATTTCATCTGTCTGTGAAAGAAATTTTCACGAAGTACCAACCTGCAGATTCTACCCACAGCAGGGAAATCCAGTCGGCCAGTTCCAAAAGGAGCAGAACGAGACGCTCGATGGGATCGGATTCTTGTCCAGATTTCACCCAATGTTATTGATGTCTTGTGTCCAAAGCCTGGCGCGAGAGACCTAAAGGCGATTCTGATCTCATAGGACCCATATGACCTGAAGATGGGAAGATTTTAGTACGGAGTATCTACACTAAGATCGGTTTTCTTTCCCCGCAACATCAACCTGGTGGGGCAGAATAGTTAACGGTCTCCGTAGCGCATTGACCGGTCATGCCAAGATGACGTCAGTCGTAGCTTGCTCGATTTTTAGCTTGTGTCATCCCCGCAGGGAAAGGCTGGGCTGGGAGATTGTGCGCAAGGTCTCTCCGACAACATTGTCGCATTCCGTAGCGAAAAGCTGTTATCCGCTTGACGGCCATAAGGAGTCATCAGAACAATTTTTTGTATCTACGCCAAGCCTCATGTTATTCGCTAATCTGACTCAACCAGCTACCCACAACGAATACCTCTAGCCCTTTAAGGCCTTTAGTAGCTATCGTTTCCATTTTAAGGCAATTTGCGGGCTAGCAGTTACCTAAAATTGTTAGTACTGACGCCTTGTGGCCTGGGATAGTCGTTTGGCGAAAGCCGGTAACAAGTCACCGGAATCTTCAATTTCAAAGTTGCACGCACCAAGCAGCCATTCCAGCCGCATATGCTTCTTCACATAAATAACAGATACAAAGAGCTTCTAGTCTCAGATGATGAGACAGACCCCCAAAACCAAGAAACCCCCTTGACGCCAAATCAATGCTCAACTCAGCTTAGATCCCCCGAACCTTCCTGTACGACGGTGGGTTCATTATCCTCCTAACCACCTTCGCGATATACGGCGGTATAAGGGACACAGAGCCGACGGCCGCTATTCGCCAGGCGAACCCCCTAGAAAACGTCAGTTAATTGGAACCGCTCGATCTTGTTGACAGGAGGCGAGCAACTTACCAGGTGAGGACAAAGTCGAGGTCGAAATAATCACCGAGGAAAGGTATGGAACCAATATAGAACAGGGACGTCCCCAGGATGGAGAGAACCATGACTATGTGCCAGGTCGTGATTTCCATGGCGACCATCAGCAGCTCGTTCAGTACCAACACCGTATAGCTGACTGCTACCATCCTGGGTCCGTCGACTTCTGTCAGGATCTGCGACAGGCCCTGGATTATGCTTCCTTGGTATATCGAAACAAAGACCCATACGAAGAATGTGCGGTACGAAAGTGAGCGGCCCGAGGTGAGCTCCTTGTAGAGTTCGGGATAGAGGTTTGCGAGGTTCTCGTCGACGTCCTTGTCAAGAACGAGAGACAGAACCGGTGCGGCCGTGTATATAGTGGCATAGCCGACAAGTAGCCAGTCCTGAGTACATTTAGCCATATCCGATGCAGAAAAGAATTGAGCAACATACCTTGTAAAGACCTTCTGGTTCAAACTTAATAGCGATGCTGTACATGGTCTGGCAGACAGCGAAAATAAGTCCGCGATGAATGACGAATTGCGCGAGTTTGGCACTCCGTTTGTAACTGTTCCGGCCGTGCCAGACGAGAAGTTTGGTAAGATGACAGAATTGTTCGATGGAGAAATCGGCCGCAAGACTAGCTTGCCGACCTTCCTTGCCGACTATACCAACTCCAACATCTGCGGCTTGGATCATGGAAACATCATTCCCGCCATCGCCAATACAACAAACTCGCTTCTTGGTGAATTCTTTGATGAGCGTCGCGATGTCCGCCTTCTGGGTTGGGGAGCAACGACAAGCTACGACCGCCGGCAAACGCACAGCCACCGAAACGAACTCGTTTCCGAGGTGTGTCAGGAAGAGGGCCAAGCTCTCGCCATCTATCAGCAAGCAAGAATCCGTCTTGCTTCGGAGAAAATCGAGATGATCCTGAGCGTTGTCCTTGCGCTTGAGCTTGGCGATGGTATAGATGTATTGTCCACGGGCGACCAGTTTTGAGCTAACAGCGACGCATCGGGCTGTTTCGACTTTATCACCCGTTAACATCCATATCTTTATGCCTGCATTGCGCAACAGCTCCAGGGATGGTTTGACATCCCTCTGCAGCTTATCCTCGACGCCTGTCACACCTAGCAATTCCAGGTCTTGTTCGAGGTACTGTGCCACAACACGTTGCATGCCAGTATCCCTGCCATTGATAGCCATGGATGCTTCTTGGTAAGCGCTTGAAAATTCCCGATATTGTACGAACGATAGCTTCTTGCGTCCGACGACCAGAGTCCGCAGACCTTCGCGGGCCATGTTTGCGGTTTCTTCGTCTAACCAGTCGTTCGCAGCCACGATGGATCCCATGACCGTATCAGCCCCTTTTTGGTAGAACCAAATCTCTCCGCCGTCTAAACTGGGGAGGGAGCTTTGTGCATGCTCATAGAATTGGACAATGATGCCCATCCGCTTCCCTTCGGATGTAAAAGGGAAGACATCCAATATTCTCACCTGCACGACGGTTTTCCCAGTATCCTTTGATTCGAGTACCATGCCTCTCCGATCCCGGTATGCAAGTCGGAGGCCGACAGACTCGGTCCAGCGAACTATTGCAATCTCGTCAGGGGAGGATGCTTGATAGGAGGTGATAGTTTGTCCGTTCTCCTCTTCCGCCGTGGGAGTGACGTTGTGGCAAAGAGCTAAAGCGAGCACAACATCCCGAACCCGAGAGCCGATTTCTCGCCGCGTACGGGTCGCCGTGATGCCAGCTGTGGTGTTGTATGTCGATGACGGTGTCACCAATGCTTTCTCACTTGCGGCACCAACAAAGCCGTGCTTGACGTATGATGCCACCTCATCCATTGCTTCGTTGGCGTAAGATACCGTGCCAACATGGACTTTCTTCATTTCCATTTCGTTCTGCGTCAAAGTACCAGTCTTGTCGCTAAGTAAATACTCGATTCTTCCTAGATCTTCCGGGATAGTACTCGTGCGCACTACGGCGCCCGGCATTCCGGGGTCTCTTTGGATGAACCAAGAATAAACACTCTTCCCCATATCCAGGTTGACTCGAAGACTTATCGGCACGATCGTAGAGAACAGCACGAGAAATCGCATGATTTTCACATACCATATGTTCCCTTCCGTATTACCGAACCCTTCTAGTGCGACAAGTAGGACAGACAGGGCTAGCGTCAAAGCGCAGAGGATCTTCGTCAAGGAATTGATTTCATATTCCAGCAATCCGGTTTTCGACCGAGAAGGCGAAGTTGAGAGGGCTGACCGCGTTTGCGGTCCAGTATAGACGATGACAGCCATCGTTGTGGCCTGGGACGCAATAATGGTGTTCGCCCAGGCCGTGTTATCAATAGAGAGGGGGGCAGAATTGCCCCTGTCTCCCTGATCGCTTTCATCAACATAGGTGCTTAGCGCATCTTGTTTTGTCGCCATCAACTCCACGGTACCAATGAACTCGTTGACTTTCTTGTCCGGTTTTCCGCCGGTGACCCTCAGGCGAACGAATTCCTCAACGGGGAGCGACTGAGTCAGAGCAGATGCGAGCCGCAGTTTCCAATCCGTCTCACCGTCAAGCTGATCCGTCCTGATGAACGTCTCACCAGACGGGGTTTCCTCAGCCGCTTTTCCTTTCGCCGATGCGGAACTTGGCTCGTTTGTGTTGTCCTCGAATGGGTTGACCAGTAATGACTCTGGGCTTGTGTTCTCGGGGACTTGGCCGTGACTTTGGGTCCCTTCAGGCGTAGTACATTTTAATATTACCAGGTCGGCGGGCACACGCTGGCCTTTGCTCAGCTTGAGGACATCTCCAACCTTGAGATCCCGAGACCTCTTACTGATTTCTCGGACAAATGATGAACGCTCGACATAGCCTCCACTTTCGGCTTGCTCCTCTTCCTCCTCAATATCCGCCAGACGATCTTGCCGGGCTAAGTTCCCACGCTGCCCTTTGCGCATCGTACTTGATTTCAGATTTCGCGCAGGACGTGACACCGGATGCCGTTGTCCTGGATCGAGAAACTGAAGGACTGTGTATCTTTCCGAATTCGCTTCGTTATCTCTACGTCGTCGTTCGATATCATCGTATGCCTCCTTCCCCATCGTGATCATAAGAACGAAAGCTAGAGGAGCGACGTAAGTAGATATGTAGCCTATCCTGAGGGCCGGAATAGCTTGTGACAAGGCTACTAGTAAGAAGTACATGTTAAAGAAGAAAGAAAACTCGTTGTATAGGGTGATCGGGAGGAAGGTAAGGGCGGTGTACTTGGCATTGGAAATGATGTTGGGGGGGAATCGAGTCGACTGAGAGGAGCCCACGGCGATGAGTCTTGATGTCGAGGGGTCATCTTCCTCCTTAACATCGGCATCGTCAACGTCGGCGCGGTTCGCAGTGCTGCTCGACATAAAGCTAGGAAGCCGAAGAGATAATCTATCCCTTCCGAAGGACCGCCGCCTAGGGGAAGGGGTGCCGTATTCATCTAAGAGAGGTGCATCGACGCCGGCATGCCCACTTCCGTCAGAGTACCGCTGTCCATGTACCTCATCGTCCAGCAGGCCCATGGCATCCCCATCCCCTTCTCTGTCACGGCCGAGCTCGCCATAGCCGCGGATACGATTCCCTGGCCGCCTCAATCCACCCATACGGAGGCTCCTTAGTGCGATGCGAGGTGCACGCTGCTCGGAGGGTATTGAAGAAGTAGATTTCGAGGCGGTAGGATCGAGCTCCTCTAGATCTAGGTCGACATCGGAGTCGGAATCGTTGACTGGGGAATCTGGCGGCTCAGTCGGGCGGTAAGATGTTGGGGGCGGCATTCCCGCAATGGGGTCATGCCCATAAAATAAATCTGGGGCAACTTTGAGAACGGAATATTCAAGCGTCTATCAACGTTCGTTCACCTAAGGGAGTACGGGAAGGTAATGATCGGGAACAAAACACGGCCAGCGGTGCTGTAGCTGTTTGGTTTTTGGTATGCTAAAGGTACGAGGCACCACGGGCTCCAATTCAATGCCGGTCTTTAGAAACGACTTTACTTGGTTCTTGCAAAGAAGGGCATGGCATCTGATTATGAGCGCGCTTTGCAGGACACCATAGCGTAATAGGTAAATGGAGGCAAGCCTGCATATGTAGGTAGTCGTTATCTCATTCTACATGTGAGGCATGTATTTGATAGGACGAGTTAAAGCCGGGGTCTGTTGCAGTCCAGCATCGGGTATTAATGGTTGACTTACCAAGTGGGACTCGATTCATGAAGATGGCAGAGAGCGCAAGGAGTTTTGAAGGTCGAGTGGGGGTATATGTTTGTGTATGCGCCGGCCCTGGAGACTTACCTAGAGCTCGAAAAGAAGCCACGTGTGGCTTAAGCGTAAGATTCCATTTACACATACAGCCAAACAATAAGTAACGTCCATTTACATGCTAATCAGCCTATCTCGGTCTTGGCGATATACCACACAACACATCTCGTGAATTTGACTTTATACAAGGCGGAGTTTAGAAACACATCCCATCCGCATCGGTTCTGCGAGCAAGCCCCCGGACAGCTTAATCATTGCATGCTAAGCTCGCACAGCCTCCCTTTCCGTTTTTGCCTCGGTAATCTCAGATTTGACAAGGGTTTGTCCATCTTGTATGAATAGGGATCCAAAGTATCGTGATCCAATCTACTGAATTTGAAATGACCTCGTATATTGAATATTAGTCTCTTAAGAAAAGGGCTCAAGTCCGCGACTGACGTACCAATCGAAGTGAAATCTCCCGAGGCCGAAGCTTCGTTGTTGCATTGTTCTGACTAGGTCTTGTTCATCTTGTTAAGGGGCTACATTCAATTATCTTATAGCAGCCCATTTCAGTCTGGGAGGACAGACGAATGGTTGCCCAAGAACTGTTTAGCTAATTACAATAGAATAATGAGACGCGGAAGTGCCCAGGCGGAATTTGCCCTTTCCAGGTTTCACCTACCTACATTTGATCAGCTCGCTAGAGGCAAGGAACCCACTTCCAACGGAGCTCCGAGCTTCCTATCTGCCGCGTATCCGCCTGACGAGATACCGTGGCGCCCGAGAAACCGGATTTACTTAGGCCACTCCATGAATCGTACTGGCCACAAAGCATCCCCGGGGGCGCGCGCAAGAAAGCAGCGAAATTTCTCAGGGAAGTGCGGGAGGAGATGGAAGAAAACCGCTGGCTGTGCTCCGATCCGGAGCATCCGTTGGATATCGCGCTCAGACGTAGCGTCAAAAGGGGTCGGCACAGAGGTCCCCCCAAGGTCTGGCCAACCATTATCGTCCGATTCATGAGGGACAGGAAGAGACCGTTGGATCATGACGAAGGGAACTATGACCGGTTGATAACGATTCTAAAGGAGCGTCCGGAACGGCGCCGCGTTCTTCCTAAGCGGCTGTACTTGGACATGAAGCCAAAACACCGCGCAAGTAGGTACCGATACTCATTTAAGGCTGTGGTTTATGACGACCCTGAGGGGTGGGACTTGACCAAGTGCTTGGATACAGGTTTTGGGGACTGGGATGAACTCGGGGTTGCCGGTGATACCCCACATGGATGGGGTATAAGCGAAGTTTCCAACGATAAGACTTGTAGAAGATTAAGCATGATCTCAACCAAAAGTCGGGAGTGTGCTCAATACACATCATATGTAGAGCGAGCAAAGCCATAGACTAATGAACTTAGGAGCATCTGGACTAATCCCAGGAGCATGTGCCACCCCCCTTTTCTATGGGGATCCACCGGGGTGATACATTGAGTCCAAACCAGAGCACGATGCTTGCCCCATATCATACAAGCAACACCGAGGGTATCTATCTACATCTTCTTTCGCAGGTCTAGCGACTGCCCGAAGTCCGGCAGGCAGCCTTCGCGCAGTCGCAGAGCATGTCTCTGCTTCATCATATCGTAAAGATATCTCCGGAATCGCTTCTTCACCTTCCTGGATCTGCCATAACCCCCGAGTCAGCGAATGGAAGCTCCCAAGTTAAATTTGCGCCAGTCTCGAATCGGATCAGATCGGATATGATATGATATGATATGAGTTGTGCGTGCCACCTCTTCCTTTCTTTACCTGCCTAGTTCATCAAGCGGAAGATCACTTTCGTCTTTGCCGACTATGGATTCTGCGACCTTCCAGATCTGCAGCATGTTATCTTCAGCTGCACTAGCCACCAGCCAGGGATCGTTCAAATTCCAGCTGAAGTCCGACAGGTGGTTGATATGACCACCGTGCATGAACAACCTAGAAGAGGTTAACAAGACAAACGGTACGTGTGGACGCATAGACTTACAGCTCGGGAGGTCCATCCTCTTGGTCGTCGGGTTGTTGCTCCTCACCAACTCTGCTAAGATCCCAGAAGATGATTCGGCGGTCGTAACTAGCACTTCCGAGAATTCCAGCTTCGTGAGGATGCCACGAGAGAGAGGTGACGGCATCCTGATGACCCTCGAGGGTATGAACCTTCTCCTTGACATTGCGAAGATCCCAGATGCCGATAGTTTTATCCGCAGAAGCAGTTGCAACAAGGACCTCGGTGGAGGGATTGAAGGCCAATGCATTGATAGCGTCACTATGCCCATCCTTGGCGACTAGGGAAGACTGGGTCGTGGAAGGCTGTCTGACATCCAGTATTTGTAGAGTCAAATCATCCGAGACGCTGCCGATAAAGTTCTTGGAGATAGGGTGGTACTGCACGTCGTTCACGATGTTAGTGTGGTGGGTGTATTGGCGCGCTGGTTTCAAGGTCGTGCTGTCATTTTGCAGTGACTTGAGATCCCTATTTTACACATTAGCATAGGGGTTTCAGCGCTCGTCGCGTGAGGCACATACCAGAGACAGACCGTCTGATCCTCGCTTCCTGATGCAAGGGACCCCTCAACGTGAGGGCTCCAATTTAGACCAAAGCCCTCGTTCTTATGGCCTTCGAGTGTGATCTGGGGATTGAGCTTGCCATTGGGCTCAGAGCTGTGCTTGGTCCGGTCGAAGATAAGGATCTTCCCATCGACGGTGAGAGTTGCGATGAGGTCGGGGTTTTGGGGGCAATATCGGGCCTTATTGACCTCGCCTGGATGGTCAATCCTCTGGACGATGTTCCACTTCATAGAAGGCGTCTCGGTCTTGCCATAGCCACCTATCTCGCCCCGGTCTTCATCGTAGTCGCGCGCATTAGGACGGACAGACTTGGGAATCTCGACTTCGGCAATTTGGACGTAGTTGTCCTGGTTATCGGCCGTATGGGTTCCGAGCAAGACCCGGTGAATACGGACATTCTTGCCCTCGGGCTCCTTGACGTCAGGAAACCATTGAACGGTCAGAGTGGGCCATGTGAGAGCATGACTTAGCTCAGTTAGCTTCCAATCGCAACAAGCGTATAGTAACATTTAAGCTAACTCACCTCAGAATCATATCATAGAGGAAGGGCGAGTTCTTCTTCCATGTCTTGTACTCTGCAGGGCATCAGATAACCAGTCTAGTAGGGTGCTGCAAGCAGGACAGGAGAGGGGGAATACCTTCGTTGATCAGTCTCTGCTCCTCGTCCTCGTCATACTCCTGGTTCGCCATGTCCACTAGATTAAGGCGTCAATGTTGTTGACGTATGAGAAGGTAGGAAGCGATGTAAGAAGACGAACCATCAACATCATCGACAACCTGAGCAGGCGCCATGGTTTATAAGTGATGTGCCAGGTGTGCTGGAATCAGGCACAAAGAATAGATGAATGGAATTCCCAGACCTAATTATCGGGAATCCGGTAACTTGACTCTGACCAACTGAGGCGCAACAGGCAGGGTCTCATGGCAGAATTGTTAGTAGTGAAGTTTAAGCTCCAGCACAGCTTTGTTTCGCGGTGGAGAAAACGCGGTGCGCGTAAAGTGCTACGCTAGCAGCCGGTATGGGAGAATCTTGTGGGGCCGGGGATCAATCATCAGCCGCATCCTCCATCTGCCAGGTGGGCAGCAATGGTCTCCATGTCTACCTAGGTACCTCGTACCAGTACCAGTGCCAGTATATGCATATGATACCTAGTTACCCACCCTCATGCATCTACCCGTAACATGACCCAAGAGATGCCGGCGCGGGTGCTTGGTTCCCGCTCTTCGGTATGACATTGCTTACTACATACCTAGTCTAGTATGTAACGTTAGTATGGAGAGAGGCCAATGATTCCTCGCCGGGCTTCACGATTTATCATCAGATCTCGACGGTTACGACGAAGATAGCTCTAAATCTCCTCGACCACAACGGTGCATTGCATTTAAACTATTTCTACACTGCCTTTATTTGGCTACAAATGCATTACGCCGGCGTTGGGTCGAATCATTATTTTTATTGGGTTACACTCTCTCCAGTATAGTTTTTCCGAAAGGCTATATCTCAAGAGGCCGGCTGCTTCTTTGTCCAAGTCTTCTTCATTTTTCTCGCCGTCTCCCAGCAATCTAGGGCTTCTCAATCCCGCGCCTGTTTATTGGCGATACTCCGTTTAAACGCTCATCTAAACGTGCCTGGACAAGATGGGGTCTGTCGCTCACCATGAGCTTTTATGCGGCTGCGGAAGCCATACGCTGACAGAAAATATAGTGTCCCCAAATTCTTCAGATGGCTCTCAGAGCGGTACCCGGCCATATCTCAACTTATTGCAGAGAACCGAATCCCCGAGTTCGACAACCTCTACGTGCGACATCCCGTAGTCTCCCGCCTTTGGTATTCCCCACTAACCTGCGTAGCTGGACATGAATGGCATCATACACAACTGCACCCACAAAGACACTCACGATACATCATTTCGTCTGAGCGAGGATGAGATGTTCATACGAATATTCAATTATATCGAGCACCTCTTCGGCAAAATCAAACCCAAGAAGCTCTTCTTCATGGCGATAGACGGCGTGGCCCCCCGTGCTAAGATGAACCAACAGAGAGCTCGTCGCTTCCGAACCGCATTAGATGCCGAACAAGCCCGCGAGAAGGCTATCCGAGAGGGCGTAGAGCTGCCCAAGGAGGAGCCCTTCGACAGCAACTGCATCACCCCGGGCACTGAGTTCATGGCCAAGTTGACAAGACAACTGAAGTACTTCATCAACAAGAAGGTTTCCGAAGACAGCGACTGGCAGGGCTGCGATATCGTTCTCTCCGGCCACGAAGTACCCGGAGAAGGAGAACATAAGATCATGGAGTACATCAGGAACGCGAAGGCCCAGCCCGATTATTCTCCTAATGTCCGGCATTGTCTCTACGGCCTCGACGCCGACCTCATCATGCTGGGGCTCCTCAGCCATGACCCGCATTTCTGTCTCCTGCGTGAGGAAGTCACGTTCGGTCGCCCCTCCAAGAACAAGTCGAAAGAGTTGGAACATCAAAACTTCTATTTGATGCATCTCTGCATTGTTCGCGAGTATCTCGAGTTGGAAGTTCAGGAGCTGCAGAAAGAGGGCGCACTGAAATTTCCTTTTGACATGGAGCGCATTATAGACGATTTCATTCTCATGGCTTTCTTCGTCGGAAACGACTTCCTTCCAAACCTGCCAAACATCCATATCAATGAAGGAGCCTTGGCCACCATGTTCCGAATCTACAAGGAGATTCTCCCCCAGTGCGAAGGTTACATCAATGAAGGAGGCGTTATTAACTTACCTCGTTTGGGCCTACTGCTCGAGCAACTTTCCAAGGAGGAATACCGTCACTTCGAGCATGAACATGCTGACTCGAAGTGGCTGAAGAGTAAACAGTTGACAGATGCCAGTGGCGAAGAGATGGCTAGAGCAAAGGGAAAGCTTGTCATGACGAGCCCTCAGAAAGAGCTATGGAAAAAGATCCGAAATTTTGTGCACAAGCGTTCCACAAAACCCCTCGATCTGGGTAGTGAACTCAACGCTGCGGATCGGAAATTCGTCCAGGACGCGGCCGAGAATCTTCATATTGAATGGCGTACCGTAGAAGATGACGATGGCCAGCGCCACCTGCTTCTTTCGTTCCCAGCCAAACCCGAGGGCGCCGACGAGGAGGAGGAAGAGGAAGAGGAAGGACATCTGGCGTTACTTCGGGTTACGAAGCGTTATGACAAGGCTCAGGTCGTGGACGTCTCTGCTGAGGAAGCACAAGCATCCATGCAAGCCAAGTACAAGGAGAAGTTCCTAGAATGGAAGGAAAAGTACTACACCGAGAAATTCGAATGGACCCCCGAAAATAAGGAAACGGAACTGAGAAAGCTCTGTGAGAATTATGTTGAAGGACTACAGTGGGTGTTGTATTACTACTATAGGGGGGTTGCTTCTTGGCCCTGGTTCTACAGCTATCACTACTCTCCTATGATCTCTGGTAAGTTATTACCCTTGCCGAATACTTAACCCCTGCTAACCTTTTCCAGATGTAGAAAAAGGATTTAATGCCGATCTGAACTTCAAACTTGGCCAGCCCTTCAGACCGTTTGAACAACTGATGGGCGTCTTGCCCGATCGGAGCAAGAAGATCGTTCCATCAGTATATCATGACCTGATGACAGACCCCAAGTCTCCCATCATCGACTTCTACCCTAGAGAATTCGAGCTCGATATGAATGGCAAGAAAATGGAATGGGAGGCCGTCGTCAAGATCCCCTTCATCGACGAAAAACGCCTCTTATCCGCCATGGCTCCCAGGAACGAGCTTCTTTCGCCAGACGAGAAAGCCAGAAACGACTTTGGCGTCTCATTGAAGTTCACCTACGACCCGAACGTCAATTTCACGTACCCTTCCTCGATGGTAGGGATTTTCCCCGATGTTCCCTATTGTCATTGCACCGAAAATATCTTCGACCTCCCCACCACTGATGGGTTGGAACTATACGTCGGCTTAATGGATGGCGCCAAACTAGGTGTCGACGCCTTAGCGAGCTTTCCAAGTCTTGCCACACTGCCGTACAACGCCACATTAGGCTTCCACGGTGTGAATGTCTTCCAGCAGGAAAGTCGCAACGAGAGCATGGTGGTGACGCTGGCCGATGTCGATATGCGCAGCCGTGTAGAATCGGCCAAGGTCAAGCTAGGACAGAAATGTTTTGTTGGGTATCCTTTCTTGCAGGAGGCGAAGATTGTGCGCGTCTCTGATGAACTCTTCGACTATACTTTGGTCCAAGATGGCTCTGGTCAGGTCGTGCAGACCCATCATTCTGGCAAGGACATTGAAGACTGGAATAAGAAAGCCTCCCGCATCGAAAACTTCTACAGCAAGCGGCTTGGAATCATCACCGGCCCTGTCGAATCGATGGTCCACGTCGACATGCTGAAAGGCCTTATGAAGACAGACGAAGGCGCTACCATCAAGCAGTATGGGATGATCCCAGGTATGGAGACCGATTATGCCGCGCAAGTCATCGTGGACGAAGTCATCAGTGAGGACGAACGGTTCATAGAGAAGGCCGCCATACCTCTCGAGGAGGAGTTCCCGGTGGGATCCCGTGTCTTCTTCCTTGGCGACTATGCCTACGGGCGTCCAGTGCAAGTTGAAGGGCATAGAAACAACCGAGCCGACATCAAAGTCTTAATTCCACAGGTCAAAGAACCAGAATTCGCTAGGCCAATCATCGCCCGCGCTGAGCGGGAAAACCATTATCGGCCGTCGTATGCGGTTGCGAAAGACCTAGGTCTTCATCCACTCATTCTTAGTAAGATCACGTCAGCTTTCCACGTCAACACGATAGGTGGGAGCATGAGAATCAACTTGGGACTGAATTTGAAGTTCGATGCCCGGAAACAGAAGGTTCTCGGGTATTCCAGGAAATCGAACACGGGCTGGGAATTTAGTCCCGCTGCAATCAAGTTACTAATCGAGTATATGCAGAAATTTCCCGACTTCTTCGCCGCTCTCCTCACGAATCCCCAGGCGAAGGAATTAGACGAGACAGACCTATGGCCAGACCAGAATATCGCTACGGCGAAGATCAAGGAGATCGGTCAATGGCTCAAGAGCATCGAAACAAGCAAGTTTGAGCGAGTGCCTCTTGATGCCGAGCAGCTCGACTCTGATGTGGTCATGGAGCTCCAAAGAGCTGTAGATGCGATGAAAGAGGCCAGCTCCAAAACGGATATTAGGAAACTGAGTGGGGTTCCTCGATCGGCACTATTGCAACCCAAGGATGCCGAACAGCGTCTCGGCAGCCAGAAATTCCGACTAGGTGACAGGCTCGTGTACGTCCACGCGGCCGGGAAGGTTCCCATTGCCTCGAAGGGTACGGTTGTTGGTATCAGTGAAATCGGCAGCCATCATATGCTGGACGTGCTCTGCGATGATGCTTTCATGAATGGTACAACTTTAGGTGGTCGTTGCGACCCGTTCCGCGGCCAGACAGTCCCGGCCAACTCGGTGCTCAACCTCACGAACAAGCAAGTCGTTGCATTGTCGAAGACTAGTTCGGAGAGACGGCCAGCTCAGCCATCGACGAGGCCACTACAACCCGGCGGGTATGGCGCTGGTAGAGGGCAGCTCCGTGATGCTACCGCGCCAGGCCCTCTTCGGGGGTCCTTCCGGGGAGCTGTGAACGGCTTCAATCATCATTCTCATCAAGTCAATGGCAGAGGAGGTCGTGCCTCGCATAACGTCAACGGCGTTTCCCATCTTCAGCATAGCAGCCTTGTTTATCGACCCCCGCCAAATGGAAACTCGCAACAACAGTTTAATGGAAGCCCTGGTCGAGGCCGAGGGAGCCTGAGGGGCGATCGCGGTGGACGAGGTCACCGCGGTGGTCGGGGTGACTTTGGTGCTCCCCCAACCCAGGCGCACCTGAATTCTGATAATACTACTACTGTATTGCCGGAGGGTGCAGGCAACGCCCATCGGCAGTCGTATAACGCCGTCCCACCGCCAGCTGGCCTTGATACCCGCGGTAGTGGCCGTGGACGTGGGCGTGGACGTGGAAGAGGTCATGGCAGGAGCACTAGAGGCGCGGCTGCAACTGGATAGGATGGTGGCAGCTTTGGACCTATATTGTCTTCGCTACCTCCAGTGCTCTCTGTTTATCACCTGGGGGAAGTTCCTTTCATCCGTGGAGCGCCTGGAGGACAGCGTGCAGAGTAGGATTTCTTCCGGGGGTCATAATTGCTTGTGGTACCTCCATCTGGATTGATGACGGCTAGGTATAAGTCTCTTCTTGCCTCGGTGACTGAACTTGATACCCGGTACACTAAAGGATATGACGTTTACTGCAAGGACGGGCTTCGGTGGCTTCCCCGGCGTCTGTGTGATGGAAGACTAGGCTAGATGTCGAGGAGGTGTGGTGCGGCTAGCCTACAGCGCACATGGAAGCGGGTCACGTTGAATATGTGTAGAGTATGTAGTACCTAGCGATACTCTAACCAGGTATATATGCCTCTGGCCCCCATATATAGGCAATACGATCGCTGTACTATACACAATCACCTCTTGCGTTTGCCAGAGCTGGACCTACGCTCGGTGTGTAGTTTCTGAGCTCCTAGTGCGTACAATAGTAGCTGTGTTGGTCTAATATTGCGTCTACACGTATGTCACCATCCTCCCTCGTCGCGTGCTATCGTTTATGCGTAGCTCGGGGTTGTTCAAGGAGCAGGACCAGGCAGGTTGTATTGACTACGACACAAGTATCTTGACTATAACCAGGAAGCTGTGCTTGACATTAAACTTCATATATGATGGGACTAATTATTTTCCTGTGGTGGAACGGACTGTACCCTTAGAGAACAGCATGGAATGGTTGATTTGTATAACCCATCTTCTACAATTACTTGGAGGTCTATAGACGCTCCGTAGCGTGTAGCTGTATAGGGCGTATTCCATACAAGCCCAAATTTGACGGCAAACCCTGGAATACCTCTGAAGTCTAGCGGTTATCCATACGCACACATGCGCGTATATCAAGTTGTGTTTTGATGTACGATTGGTGTTGACTTTATTACACCTTAGCCAGCGATTGAAAACCGAGCAGTACGATAGTTTAATGTTAGTATAAAATAGCCCCTCGCGTAGTAACATCCTCCGAAGTATGCAGTTGAGCTGAAGGTAAGACGTATTCCAGTCTCTTGCATCAACTAGCTGTTATGAGTTGATGAGTAAGGAGTTGCATTTGGCCTAATGAGATAGTTCAACCAGTAGATCTTTGACCAGCAGGCCGTATCATGAATTATTCGTCAGTAAATTATGGCGACCTTGTTGTCTTCTTAACGTATAACAACATGACAAGTCGTAAATGGTGTCGACGTTTTATCTTCTCCTTGTCTAGTCGCGGCAGATGTGACAAAGTTACAATTCACAACACTGGTGCGAGATTAAACAAATAAGCAATGCCACCAGACGGGTTGTCGCCGGGGCGACAGGGGGACAATGGGCTACCTACGGGGGTAGAGAACAATAGGAGCTCAGAACGACATGTTCCTGCCTGATTTCCCTGTAGTCACAATGCCAGAAAGAGACAATACTGGCCGGGATCAGATGACACATATTGGATTGGATTGGTGTTTTGTAGGCAAGCGCCCCGTATTTCTCGCGTGACTCTATACCCCGTATACCTCCCATATCGTCGCCCCTGACATGCCCCTCGGCTTCCTTCCTTTTATTTAAGGCTAGCAGGTCTCTTCCATATTGATGTGTACACCACATACGTCCCTACTTTTTCTCTCCCTTCCCATCCCACAAAAACTTCCTGATCCCATGCGGTCTGATTTTCAACTGAATTTCAGACAGCATTCCTCCCCACTAGAGGAAACGCCAGCCAACACATCACCATCACTCACCATATCCAAGCCGCCCATTGGACGCGATCCCACTTATGAATGACCCCAAAATTATTGATGATGTCAAGCGTAAGCTTGAGCATCTTTCGAAGCAACATGGTGTCGACATCAGCCCTCAGGCCCTGGCAGAGGTCCTCATGGAGATCGCCAAGGCGAAGGGTCACTCCCAGCATACGGATTCTACTCCTCAGAAGAAGCTCAAGCTCGATAATGAGATGGAAGACGAGCCGAAGGCGAAGCCGGCTCCCTCCTCTCTATCTTTCGCTGAGGCCAGATATGTACCGGGTATGAGCGGCTCTCTACTCGCCAAGCACAACTCTGTCTCTTCGGGTTCCGTGAATCCCTTTGCCCAAAATGTTACGAAAACCAAACCAGGCCCTCAGCAGCCCAGTCCATGCGGGAATGCCCCAAACTATGGCGCTTCTAACGTTTCGAAGTCGCCTGCAGTTACGACCATCTGTGCGAGCAGTTCCGCATCAAGCACCCAGTCATCCAATCGCTTCCTCAACACCCCGAACTATGCCGCCGGCGTTTCGAGCCTTCCCTCGACTTCTGCCAGCACGCCAGCCTACGTGAGCAACTTGAAGCCTGGTTTGCAGTTTCCCAATCCTTTCCTCACACCCTCCAGGGATGGCGCTGGTGCTTCGAACCTTTCCAGATTTTCCTTCACGTCGCCGCACAGTATGGACCATTTTACGACGACTTCTCAGTCATCTAATCCTTTCGTTAACCCTCCGAACTCTAGTGCTTCGGATGCCCCAAAGGCACCCTCGGTTGCGCCAGGTTCTCAACCAACAAACCCTTTTCGCACTCCGTGCCACATCACCACCAGCACTTGGAAGCCTGCTGCCGTTTCGCGGGTTAACTTGAAGGACCTTGCCTCGTTCATTGACTCTTCAACCGTCCAGTCTTCGGTTGGGCAACCAATGCTCAGTTTCGCAAATACCCGCCGCAAAGGGAACCGCCGTACCCCTCCCAAGCCCCTCGACCTGAGCAGACCGGGCTCTGTCCCCATCCCGCAACCCCCGGAGCTGCCTCCGACGTTGACTACAGAGCCTCCCGAGCTCAAGCTACCCAAGACCCCGACCCATGCTCTCGTCATACCCCAAAACGGCATGGCTCAGACCCCGAACATCAGACAGTACGAGAACTCAATCAACGCCACGATCAGCGCGCAGCCGTCCCTCGCCGTGAGAGGTAATACGTATGTCAAGTTCCTGAAGACGCCCCTGGCCATCGGCCCCGAGCGCCCGAGACTGGTGGCAGTCCCGGAGATCAAGAAGCTGCCCAAGCTGCCGGACGACCGGGACGCGAAGCTCGCCAAGTTCACTATCGCGACGCCAGCCATGACTGAATACGCCGAGTGTGCGCCGCTGTCTTCCTGCTCCGTGTCCTCCACTCCGCCCACGACCAAGCATATCTCCCTGAAGGACGGTCTCCTGTCCCCGCTCGCCACCTGCCGCGTGGCGATGGTCCAGCGCGCGCTCAATTTCGGCAAGGCCAAGCTGCCCGAGTCCGGTCGCTTCAACCTGATCAAGGAGCTCTCCGGCACCGTGGAGCTGATCACCGAGGTCTGCAAGCACCTGACGCCCGCGGATATCGTCAACCTGTATTGCGTGTCGCGCGACTTCCATACCACCGTCAACACGTACCTGCAGAGCTCCCTCCGTCAGTGGACCGATTTCATGGCGCCGGGTGCCGCGGACATCTTCAAGTATCAGCAGTACAGCCATCTCTGCACAGTCGATCCCGCCGGTCGCAAGGAAGAGGACGCCGTCCCCGACTCGCTCACGTCTCGTTTCGCTCGTAGCGGCCTTGATCACAGTCAGATCTACTCCCACCTTCTGGCCCAGACTCTGAATAACGACAAGGGCAAAGGGGAGGAAAATGCCGCAGCTCAGGACGACAATGGCAAGGGAGAAACCGTGATCCGGGGTGGCGATGGCCCCAAGTCACCTGAGAAGGAAACCCGCTGGGTCCCGACCCTCAAGTGGTTCCAGATGGCCGTGACCCGCACCAGCAAGGCGCGCGACATCCTGGCGCACCTGGCGCGCAGCGGGCTCCGCACGCCGAAGCACACGCTGCAGGCGGTGCTGAAGCTGTGGCTCGTGACGGACATCCCCACGAACGCCGGGCGGGCGGCCATGATGCGGGCCCCGGGGTTCCTCACGGACGAGGACCTCGTGTGCGCGCAGATCTTCCTCGTGAAGCTGGCGCTGCGCTTCACGGACCCGGGCTACGGCCCCTGCGACACGGCGCTGCTGGAGCTCGTGCTCGGCCAGCGCGGCGGCTTCGAGGTCCTCTGGCACATGCTCTTCGGCCGCGCGTACCGCACCGCGGCCGAGCTCCTGCGGCTCAAGGTCCGCCACGACTTCGTGCTCCCCCAGGGCCGGGAACTGGTGGCCAGCAGCGAGGACGGCCGCAAGAGGCTCATGGGCGTGCCCGAGGAGGAGATCGGCCGCGGCTGCCTCGAGGGCTGGGGCAAGGGCATCGGCCTCGACACCGGCGCCGACGACAAGCCGAAGGAGCCGCCGCGGCGCCTCTGGCGGCCCGACCAGCTCGTCATCACAGAGGCGGTGCGCCGGCACCTCGGCCTCGAGAAGCACCTCATGCACCACGTGATGTGGGGCAACGTGGACCCGGTGACCGGCCGCAACCTGGTGCCGCAGGAGGACGAGCTGTACATGAGCGACTCGGAGCGCAAGAACCGGGCCGTCGACACGAGCCGGGAGTACACGGCGCACCACTGCGCCAAGGACCGCTGGGACCAGCTGAGCGACGAGGAGAAACGCCGCGTCGCCCACCGCGACGACCTGTTGGCGAACCGCCTCGACGAGGTCGACGAGCACCGCTTCGACTGCGATTGGGAGGAGGTCACCCCCGAGGAGGACGTCCATATCAACAAGGTGACGGTCCCCGCGTTTCACGTCGACTCCGAGAGCGACGCCGAGGACGAGGAGGTCAAGCGCCGCCACGAGGAGCGCCGGGCGAGGCGCGAGGCCAAGCTGAGGAAGATCAGGCGCAACCTGGCCGAGGGGCCCCTCCTGGGCGGCGTCAGGCGCCGGCAGGTGGGCGGCTGGAACGGCCCCGCCCCCTTCATCTTCGGCCCGCAGCAGCAGCTACCGCAGCAGAACGGAAACGACGCCGACGACGAGCACTACGATGACTCGGAGAGCGAAGCCGAGACCGTGTCCGTCAACTCGGCCTTCTCGGACCTATCCGGCCTTAAGGACGCCTGGAAGCCCGACAGCGACAAGAAGCATAAGTCCGAGCAGCAGGAGAATCGCCCCTACGACTTCCCGCCTGTCTACGTCAAGCACCCGCCCCTTCCCGGCGATACCGCTTCCCAGGACGACTCCCAGGGAGAGGAGGAGGAAGGAACCGAGTCCGTCTACGAGGAGTCAGTCTACGAGGAGGCAACTGCGTGGGAGCCGGCTGATGCTTGGCTTGACGAAGAGGACTGGGATCCCGTCATCGAAGGTATGCGAGCCGGCTTTCGTTTCATGTCGTGAGGCGGGATGAATATTAGAGCCCGAGATAGAAACCGATTAAGACGCGTTAGCGGCCCCTACATAACTTGTTGTGTGAGGTTTGGGCTGTCGCCCATCGTGGTGTGGATGCTGGATGCCTTTCGCTGACAATGGTGGTACGCACACTCGGGCAGACAGCTGAAATACAGGAAAAAAAAAATTCCGGCAGTAAGTAATATAAGTTACGGGTGATCGGAAAGTTAATAAAAATCTTAAAAAAGTACATAAAGCATACACCTAACCCGTGAAAACCATTAATCAGTCATCGTGTTCGAAGATACTGGGTACAGTATCTATTTTGCAAATTATATCGCATAATGATTTTCTGTGTATTTGGCTCAGCCTGGAATATAAGGCTTGAACCTATATCTATCTTGCATAACATTTTCCCAGGGGCCTTCCAAGGGTAATTCGGTATGGGAGAAACCCGTCCAGCAATGCTTTGGCCGTACGGGTTATGGTTGTTGGGTTGCAGCCACAAGGGCGTTCCGGACTTGGCTGACCCCAACCTTCTCATTGGCTGCAACGCAACAACGACAGCCCGCCCGTACGGCCAAAAATGTTACTAGACGGACTCCTCCCATACCAAATATACTAGAGAAGCCTGGTGCATACTTATGCGACCGGCAGTTGTACTGTCGTAGCCATAAGGGCGTTGCGGTTACTTATTTCTCAAATTTCAACTTAGCCATATCGGCCCCAATCCTTATTTAAAAAATTTGAAAAAAGTCCTATAGACATATTAGCCTATATTCGACGTATATATAAAATATTAAACTTTTCGGAGTTAAATTGGCTACAAAAACCAAAAACTTAGTTATTTTATTAAGAAAAGTGCTAAACGTTTTTACGCAACTACAACTCAGGCCTCGTTGGCTCGTTACTGGAATTTGGGTTTTGATTGGTTAATTTTTATCGTTATGGAGCAGTACTTTTAGTGACTTGAAACAAGCCAGCAGAGGTAACTGAACAAGGCTGAAACTTTTTGCACCTATCTTATTTACAAGATTGTTGAATTGCTGGTCACGGTTGCGGAAGCATCGAAGCCTCTAATGCGATATACTTTAACTACAGTACATATATACCTACCTTAATAGCTTGAGATCTTAATCGACAGCGCTCGTACGCATAGCCAAGATCTTATCTGCAGATGTGGTCACATCAGGCCCATACATCGGTTTCGCTCCACGGGGATTAGTCGCAAGAGGGTGAGGTCAGAGCTGTTTGGAAGTCAGCCTGTCAATCTCTGCCCCTGTCAGATTCCGGGCCCTGCCACGGTTCAGTTAATATTGGTTAAAGGCTGCTCGTGCTGAAGAAGCGGAGAAGGTTCTCCTTGTGCTTGATGTAGGTGAAAAGGTGGTCGCGAAAAGCTTGGTAAAGAGAATTGGGCCTGTGGTTGCATGGCGAGTGTAGAAGCTACCTGGACCCTTGATCGACAGTGGAAATGATATCACCGTCCGAGTTTCCGTCAATGCCATCCTTGACACCCCAGTCCCCGCATCCATAATCGACGCGATACCAGGCCAATGGCGGGAGCTTGGCCATAGTCTACCTAAGAAATAAGGTGTAGGCTGTGTTCCTCTAGGAGACCCTGGTAATGTACTTCCGTAATTGTTATCTCCTATCCATTTCAGCCCCAGGGACAGCAGTAATGAAAACTGTACAGCAGCAATGTTTTCGGACCTTTCACATATCCGATCCGGGTTTATCATCTTTTATTGGACCGATCGTCCCGGTCCATCGCCTGGTCCATCACCCGGTCCATCGCCTGGTCCATCATCTGGTCCATCGCCTGGTCCCCCATACAGTACCGATTTGTTAGTTGCCAAGTATGGGCTTACCGCGAGGCATAATTAAGGCAAAAGCTTAATTGTTATAACTGGGGCCTTTAGTTCCCCGATGACCTAGATAATTCTGAGACCCAGCGATGCGACTGCGGCCTAGGTACTATCTACCGGTAGAGTTAGGACTGAATAACAGTTGTTGCATTAGGGAAGATGGCGGAAGCGCAAGGGAATACGGTACACAATGCAACGCCTGCTTGATTATGGTTGGCTCTGCAAGCAGTTTTCTTACGAAGGCGGCGGGATCGAACGCTTATCTCTATACTCCCTTGCGTTGAATCATACTATGCACCCCTTTATGAGATTGCCCGATGTGTCTTGGCAAACGACTGATCGTGTGGTGTTTGGCTGTGCCGTCCATCCCCAGTCGTCCATCTTGGTCCAGCCCTTCACCTCCTCCAAGCAATCTCCTTCTCCTCGTAGTACTGCCGAAATACTCTTGTACTTCTTCCCGGGCAAAGAAGACATACGGGCCGTGGCTGCGTTTACCAGTGCCTGATTTTATAAATACCCAATACCTAATTCTTTGGCCATCTTAAACAGCCTATATTTTAAGTCTGCAAAAGAAAAGAAAGAATCGACTTAACTACAACTCCGTACTTCATAGTTATATTTCTTAGTCCCGCCTTGCTTTAACATCTTTCTTTACCGAGCACTTGATACACCTTAATCACGCATGATCGTGATGGGACTGTTTTACGGTTTCGTTATCGCGATAACGCTTGCTTGGAGTATTAGCGCCAGCGCTGTACCGAGCACCGACAAGACCGCCTTGGAGACGCGAATACAGCCGGAGTCGCAGTTTTCTGATCACTCAATAGACCAAGGACAAGACAAGCTATGGAAGCGTGAGGGAGGAGGCAACCTCGTCCAAGTCGGCACCGTTAACAACACAATGACGCTACTTCTTAATGGCACTATCCCGAAAAGCAGGTATCGACATAACGGGAAGTTGCAATCAATCACAAAAAGATTTACGGATTGCTTGCCGGAACTTTCTGCTACGAATAGCCCTACTACAAACGACGACCGCAGTATCTTCAACGCTAACGATGTGGCCTCCATTACCCTGTCCGCTTTAGCTCTTCCCCCGGCTTACATCAGCGCGTGGCTTGCCGTTCGCCATCACGTGTAGCCCGCGAGAAGATAAATTCACCAGTGCTATTACCACAACACGATGGCAGGCCCACATTTGCATCAACGGCACCTCGCGGCTTTTGAACTTTCTACGAGAAGGAAAAAAAACGGAAAACAGAGAAACGAAATTCTAGATGTAGCATCGATGACCCCTGTAGCTCTCACGAAACCGACGAAACGAAGAAGAGTGGTTACGTGCCTGATATCCTCGTTGGCGTTTCGGTTATGGGTATCGTATTAACCCTCGAAATTCGTTAAAAGCTAATCAAAGCTTCTAGCCACACAAAGCCTAGCTTTGCAGTAAGTTATACCCATCTACGACTTTTAGCCGCTTATAGCCTAGCTGCTGTTTGTGACGAATATTAGACTTTAATTCTCGAGCTGCCGCACGTCATAATAAAAGACTATATACTCTTGAAAAAGCCCATTTAGTATGTGATATTCAGCGTAGCTTGAGATATAGATCTTTTCCTGTTACTGTATATAATCATAGCAGTTCTCCAGCTCAGATCAGCTAATTTTATATCTCGCCGCCGCTTTGGGCTACGCTCGAAGGTATTTCGTAACCGTATAATTAAACGTACAGCTCCCATTCAGCGCGTTAAACGCTTTTATTCGCGCGAAAAAAAATCGAGGTCTTAACCTGACTATATACGTATCTGATCTCTTTTACCATTAATTTTATACGTTTAAAAATGGCGTATTGGTCCTTCTTAAAAGTTATCGTCGATCTACGTATAAAAAAGCTCATAATTTCTTTAAGATATTCGTAATCACGATTATAAAATAATGGAAAGATTAATTTTCCATCTTTAATTAACTTCTGCAATATACGTTATTGCAGTATTTTCAGCTTAAAGCGGAATTATTCGAGAAAAAATTTAAAGTTAAATTATACCGCCGTCTTCTTATAGTTATATAGTTTCGTAAGTATAAATACCGTATATAGAAAACGATATATCCTCGGTTAGCTTTTACCTTTTCGAATAAGTAATTTTACGGTTTTTTAACGATATTTTATCGTACGAAGATATATTATTAAGGTGGCCATACGCTTTCCGAACGAAACGATTAAAATTGTAAATAACTTCTTATATTTTATACGACGTATATTACAATTACGACTGCATTTGAAAAACTTATTTAATAAGATGAAATATATTCTTAATTCTTTTTCCGAATTTAATTTTCGCCTTATATTTAACCGCTTTTTACCTTTTCGAATTTTTAATATAGATAAAATTTTATTTTTATTTCAGTATATGAATAGTTATATATATAATTTTAAAAACCTTTAGACCGTTACTGCAAAGTCGGATTGCAGTAGATAAAATAAAAAACAGGCCACCTTGATCCTTTTTATATAGGTCGATAAGAAAAGCCGAAAAAGGTTAAAGCCTATAATTATTTTCCGCGGCGTTTCCAAAAATCGTTCCTAGATATTTAACGAAAAAAAAAAGCAATACGCTATTACAGGCTAGAGCCTATAGGGCAGCTCGGGCTTACGGAGCGAGCTCTTTAGCCCGAGCTTACCCATATATATATAAGGAGCAGCCACCTCGCTAGTAGCTAGCTGTTTCTCCCCTTCTCTCCTCACCTTAAATATAAACCTTTGTTGGGCCGTGCCTCCGTTCAACCTACGCATCGTGCTCGTCACATCCGCAGCCGGCGTAAAGATTTTGTTCAACGAAAAAATATATAACAACGAAAAAATTATAATAAATATCGTAAATAATTTCGGGAAATACACAGATAGCGAAAATATACTGTTAATTATAGACGTAATAGCGTGTTACAAAATTTCGAAACTTATAAAATTCTTTCGCGATTACTGTATTACTACCGCGCTTATCCCACCTAGCTATACAAACCTTTTCTAGCCTTTAAATACAGCCATTAATAGCCTTTTTAAAAAATAGCTTGTTAAATCTGCAGAAAAATATATCGCGAAAAAAGAGGATTAACACTTTCAGTAATATAGGAATTTCACGGCGTAAAATATTTCGGATCGTCGTATTATAATTACGTATATCGTTTAACAAACTTAGAAGTATTTTTTTAAATAAAAATATCTAAATCAAAAAGTATTCCGTAACTGTAAAATCAATATTCGCTTTAACAGCAATAAGAATAACCTTATCGATATTAAAGATATATCAAAAATTAACTTCATAAAATGGGAACTAACAGAAAATAACGTCTTCAAAAGCTATAAAATTATTTTCGAAGCCTTTAATATATACCATCGCTTTCGCTACGCAGCTAAAGATTATTTCCGTTAACGCATTAACTGGAGAAAATTCACGGTCGCTAAGCTAACTAAAGCATGCAAAGCTAATAGCTTAAAAGCAGCTAGAAAAAAAATAACTTAATTAAGGTCTTTAAAGCGTAGAAAAAAGTGTTATTCAGGAAGAACTAGCTACAGTTATATAGACAGCTACTTTAATACCATAATAATCATCATGATATCGCTTATAACATCTTGCAAAGCGACAGAAAAAGCAACAGAAAGCTTCAAGGGAACACTAGGTGCTATTGGGTGGCAAAGAATCCACACACAATTTGTATAGGTGGCGTTGGAAATAACATGTTGCTACCCTTGGCGCCAAGCCGTTAGCTTTTAACGAATTTCGAGGGTTAATACGGTAGATAATCTTTCTTTTTATGGCTTGACGAATGATGCTTGGTGTTATGGGCCTGATAAGGGAGTGCTAGGGTGGCTCATGCGCCCCACCTTATATGTATACGTTCCTGGAGATGACATCACAGGACTTCCCTTCTCTTCTTTATCTCAATATACTGAGCTTTTCCCCAGTGATTAGTGTATGCGCCGCCTCTCCGTTTCTGTGCCATAATATTATACTGAGATCCCTTGCCGAAGGCTTAACGCCTTCGCCGCTGTACTCCCGTTTCCCCATTTTTTCCGATTTTCCCGAGTGGCCTGAAGGTTTGTGGCCGTTACGAATCCATCAATAATTACGGTAAGGACCTGATGAACCTGTTGATTCTTTAGCGAAACGACGATATCAGCGCCTAACCTTCCTGTTCCCGTTTCCGAACAGCTTTCCGACATCCTTTTCCCGTTTCCCGATACCGATCTTCCCGTTTCCGATTTAATATGACCTCGATCAGCGCCTAAGAGGTCCAAGCAGCCATTTAAGCTGCGGCATAAGGCGTCCGCGATGAGCTGATCTCTTACTTCAACGCCGTTCTTCAAGAACGCGACGCCGAAGCGAAAGCTTTGCGTGATCAAGTCACCCTGCTTTCGACGGTCCCCACAAAGCCCTCACCTTCGAAGCCCAAGCTTCCTGACGTTGCGAAGCTCGACCGTCCTACCACTTACGATGTATGGCTCCTCGAGATGCAAGGTAAGCTGCGCGTTAACAGCGAGCCCATCGGCGATGACTGTACGAGAACCTATTACATCTACAGCCGGCTCGAGCCCAAAGTTAAGGACCTTGTTGTACAGCAAATTCGGTACGCTGAACGCACCGGGGACTGGAGCAGCGCCCCGAACGTTGTCCTTCAAGCTTTAGATCATATCTACGACGACCCCAACAAGATCCTTTTCGCTGAAGCGCGTCTGAAGAAGATGAAAATGAAGGATGACGATTCGTTCCGTCAATTCCTGGCTAATTGGGTGCGCGCGCGTTGTATCAAGCCCGTGGCGAGGACGATATAGGGGACGCCTAACGCATTCGAGAGCTCCGCCAGGTTCTTTCGGACAAGCTCCAGGCCAAAGTGGAACAGAATCCAAAGATGTCGACTGATACATGGCGTGTGTTTCTTTCAAGTTTCTCCGGAACATCGATTCCGTTTGCAATGCATCTTCTGAACATTCCGATCAGGTCAGGTTGATCGGATTTGGTCGTGTTCGCATGACCCGTGGGATTGGATGCCTTTTGGGGGTCACCAAACCCCCCGTAACCCCCCCGTTACTCACCCTTTAACTGTTTGTCCTTTTCTCTTCGACACGGCCTGTCACTTTCCCCGGGAGATCCCTGGCCCATGGAAAAGGAAGATGATCCTGGAATTCGATCTCATTGGTAACCATCTGTGCATATTGCGGACGTTATGAGCGGAAGATGGTTGGTGGCCATGGATAACGTTTGCATGAGCGTCGTCCATGATGATTGAATTCCACAGAACAGTGCTAGCTAATAAGTCGTTTTTCTTTCCCCTATTGTTAGTCTACGTAGCTAGAGAACAAAACTGAACTGACTGCGATGAACTCCAATCCATCGGACCCGCTGTGGGTTTCCCACAGTGAAGCACAGCAACCTTAGTGAAGTCTCGGGGGATCGTGTTTATGAAGATCTTCGTCGCTTATATCTACGTAGCTTGCGCTTCTCCAGCGAATCACAGCCAGCTTTATCATACCAAAGCATAAGGGCCTTGGCGGGACCGGGACTTGAGGGATGAATTATAGGATTGCGGTCACTTTCACTAAGACGGCCCCCTTTCCAGGGTTGCGATGTAGCCCACAAGAAGCCTTCGAGGAATTATCAATCACGTCATCTTTCATAGAGCCCTTATGCCGAGCCACGATCATGGATCCATAGGATGGATCTCCCAGCCTAATTATCAGCGTTGGGGGGGGGGGGGGGGGGGG
>QJNS01000317.1:0-78555 GCA_004154925.1 Monosporascus cannonballus | reverse complement strand
CCCCGGCCCCCCCCCCAAACCCCAAACCCCCCCCCCCCCCCCCCCCCAAAATGGCCATGGCATCTGTCCATTTACCCAATTCCCCGACGGATGACTTTCTCTCGCAATCCACGTTCCCCCATGTCGCCCTCGTGGCTCTTCTGCCTCCCCATATCCCCCCTAGTCTGCTCATTAATTCGTTCTTTTCCCAAATAAAATTTCCCACATCTCTTTAACTCTCGCCCGAATTTTCGGTGGTCAGAGCCCCGATTTTCTCTCGCTCATCCGCCTTATTGAAGAGTAATACCCAATTCCCCCAAAACGCAGCCATCCCCATTCTTCTCTAATTCCCTACAAACCCAGCTTCTCTTCTCCTTTCATTCCTACTTTTCCGCCACAAAGCTGATGGTGTTGAGGAACAAATTCATCCAAATCCATTATTTACCAGTGCATTTCAACCTTCTTTTCTTCGGATTCCGGCACGTCGGAGGTCCATGCATCGGATCCCCTAGTTATTAGGCGCGTTTAGCCATCGTAATACTTCTCTTTTCGGGGCGAAAGCAGATTCCCGTCTTCAACTTCGGGCATCCGCGATTCTCGTGAGGGTATTCGGATTTGCACCCCACGCACGAACCACCCACCGCCACCACTACCTCCCCCGGAAGCACCCAGTTCTCCAGTCACGTTATTGGTGCTATAATCAGATCAGGCACATCCACAATCCTTGACGAATAATCGGCCACTTCCGATAATTCGTTCATTGATCCATTCACTCAACTCACTTTTGCAGCCTGAATTTGAATGGATACAATTTGCAGCCCCACGGTAATTGGCGCTGCGCTTCCAAAATAATCTCAAGACAACAGGGCTGTTTCAGAACAATCGACGACAACTAGTCAGAGACCAAAATTGAAGTTGTTCCATTAAGGGGTTTGTGCACTGCACCTTTTTCCAGAGGACAAGGAAAATTTATTTATTTGGTCTCCAGAGGAGACAGGCGGTTCTCCGCATCTATTTTTAACTCCCGCGACATCCAACTGCACGCATCGCTATTCGTTCGTTGAACAACCTTCTCTATCCGTGCCTCGACCCACCGCGCTCTGCGTGGCAGTGACCAATCAGCATTCTCCTTGCCGTCTTCGAAGATGACCAACAACATCACGATGCGATATAGTTCATCGCCGGAATTGTCAGACCCGCCCTCTGTCCTGTCCGGTCCTACATCGCCAAATGGATATGACCGAGTAAGGAATGGCGGCGAAGGAGACGAGATTATTGTTGATCCTAGCACGATCCGGTATGATGGATCGGGCCAGCCTATGCTGACCAAGGATGGCTTGCCCCGCAGGAAGCCAGGCCCCAAGCCGGGATCCAAGATAGGGAAGCGAAGCAGTACGCAACCCGAGGAGGGAGAGAAGGTCAGACGATCCAGGAAGCCCAAGGATCCTAATGCACCGCCTGCTCCTCGGAAACGAAAGGCTGCGCCTGCAGCCGATGAGGATGCGGCCGAGGCGAAACTGCGAGCCGCCAGTATCGGCGTTGGCGCCGGCGCTGGACCTAGCACGGCATCGCGGCAGCCAAAGATTACGGACATAACCACGACGCAGGGTCGATTAGAGCCCATCTCCCACAAGGTTCCCAAGCGGGACTCCCTACCGGAATCCATGTCCAAGATCCTCAACGCTGACCCAGAACCGCAACACTCGCAACTCCAAGCACAGCCGTTGCGGCCCACTGCACCGTCGCGAACCAGCGGAACCAATTATGACCCGATCCGATCTTCGAACTACGACCCTGTTAGAGAAACTATGGTTACTCACAGTTATTCGAACCCTTTGGCATCCCCGCGCGCGCCTACTGGAAGTGTCGTCAACCGAGCAAGCGCTTCTCCGTCAATCGCCAGCCTTGTAGATCCTACCCCTGTCCCGAACATTATGTCCCCTGCTGCTTCGCATACTTCATTCGCGCAAAACTTGCAACAGGCCCAATCCAAAGCGCGGAAGCCCCAGGAATCTGGTTCGATGCCCACGTCGCCCGACCTCCCGCGTAAGGAGTTTGCGCCCCCGCCTGCGCCGAAGGCAGCGGCCGCCGCCGAGGTCAAAAAGTCAGCCCCGCCTCCTGCAGCTTCGGCGGCATCAAAAATCGAAATACGCCCAAGCTCAATTACTACTATCGGTGCCGGACCCAAGCGGACGTCGCCCAAGAATCAGAGCACGGCGTCTTCGTCACCGCGCATCAACGCTGCGAAGGAGTCGTTGTTGTCCATGCCCGGCGGAACAGAGCGCTCGATTCTCGACTTTGGCAGAGCCGAGCCGGGTACGGAGAAAGAAACCCCCTCGATCATATTAAACATCCCCCTTAACGGTGAGACGAATAAATATGTGAATTTCATGCGCATGGCCGAGGAACAATACGGATGGGAGGCCCTCCACCCGCGCCAAGCTGAGCACAAAGCACGAAAAGCTCGCATTGCTGCCGCCTCTGCCGCGCTTGCCCAGAACGACTCTAGCAGGGAAGGCGACGAGATGTCCGTGGACGAGTCAGAGAACGAGGATTCCAACATCGAAATGGGTGGAATGAGCGGGCCGGACAAGCCCGATGGCAAGCCGGCGAAGAAGAAGCGACACTTTAAAGAAGACGAGTACGACAAGGAAGATGATTTTGTTGATGATTCGGAGCTTCTATGGGAGGAGCAGGCCGCGGCTAGCCGTGATGGTTTCTTCGTTTACTCTGGCCCTCTGGTGCCGGATGTCGAGAAACCGGAAGCTGGACGGTATGTTGACACACAACCAGGGAGTCGTTCACGTGTACTAACTCCTCCTAGTGGCGACCAACCCAAGCGAGGACGGGGCTCACGCGGCGGTCGCGGTGGCGGCCGTGGCGCGGCGACCGGCACGGGTCGAGGCCGTGGAGGAGGTCCGGGTTCCCGCGGCGGCGTGGTCAGAAAGCCGCGCATGACCAAAGCCGACAAGGAGCAGATGAACCGCGAGAAGGCGCAACGCGAAGCCGCGTACTTGCAATCGACCAACAGCGGTGGCTCTTATGTGCTTCATCCCGGCAGCCCGCCCTTTGCTGGCTTGTAGTATAACGTTGCGTACAGTAGGAGGTCTGTGTGACGGGACCGGTGCACGGGTGTTAGAGTATGCCCACGGGGGCGATTGAGTTTTCCTTGTAATTCACAGAGAGCGAAAAGGCCAAAAGAGGGCGTTCCGGCGGTCCATGGACGGGGTTTGTCTTTTACCTGCTACATAGCGGTTGGCTCGATACCATTGTTGCCCTTGGGCGGTGTTCATATCTGCTGGATTGGACGGACGGACGGATGGATGGATGGACGGACGGACGGATGGATGGATGGACGGACGGACGCCGGTGGACGGGGAAATTAGACCACCCTCCGCGATTACATATTTGCATAGCTAGGCGAATGGCAAGCTAGTTAGTTCCTGTCCAAAGCCCTTGCTTTTTAAGATATATGCTATGCTGGTAGAACCCGTCTCGTGGGTTCCGTGTGCTGGTTTTGTGGAGAAGCGAGATGGATGTTAGCTACCTTAGCATCAATGCGGCTTATAAGCAAGGTTTGCGCCGCTGCTGATTCCTACGTACGCCAAAGATCATTAACAGGCAGAATTCGTATTCCGAGAACTCGACGATTCTCTGAAAGAGCAATTAAGTGGATATCGTATACTCCATCAGACCATTCGTCGGCCCCCCCAACTCCTTCCCGGGGAATGTTAATCAGGTACCCGCCGTCCAATGTATGGGGAAGTGGCCGCATGGCGTCATAGTTACGCCATTATTCGACCTCCAATTCAAAAGTATATTCTACGTAAACAAAGAGTCGCATCGTCACTGCTTCCTTTCCTACCCAGACAGAGCCGAAAGCAGCAAATAAAATCCATAAATCCACATTCCTATCTGTCGACCTCGGTTCTTCTCTTTCTCTTCGCTATTCTCCCCCTTGAAGAAGCGAACAGAGCACTACGACAACAACTCCGACTCGGAATAGGGGTACCACCAGCCAAGCTCGTTCATCAACCACCAACCATCAGCGTCCCGAGGTCAATTGACGAGCACTTCTCTGCGTGAACCATCACACGTGCACACGCATCTACGTCAAATACACCTCCAATCACGCGAAGAACGAACCCGGAAACTAAAAGGGAAGATGGCGTTCGCGCGCACCGCCATCGCTCGATCCTCCGGTCTCCTCCGACCCACTACCACTGCCACCCGCGCCCCCGCCGCCCTCGGGGTCCACCGCCCTAACCCCGCGTTTGCCCGCCGCTTCGCTGGCGACGAGCCGTCACGGAGCCAGGAGCGGCCGGCGCAGGCGGGGAATGTGAAGAAGGAGTAAGTTTTGCTTGGCGTTTTTTTTTTCTTTTTCTTTTTTTTCTTTTCTTTTTCTTTTTTTTCTTTTCCTTTTCTTTTTTTTCTTTTCTTTTTATTTTTTTTTTTTTCTTTTTTTTTTTTTTTTTTTTTTTTTTTTTTTCTTTTTTTTTTTTTTTTTTTTTTTTTTTTTTTTTTTTTTTTTTTCTTTTTTTTTTTTTCTTTTCTTTTTCTTTTTTTCCTTTTCTTTTTCTTTTTTCCCCCTCCCCTTCGTATTTGCAATTTCCATTATTATCCTCTCCGGAGCCACTGTTGATCGCGTGCGGCATTCCAATGATCAAATAGCTTGTACCATCATTGAACATGGCCCGTGCCCGCTTCTCCTTGCTTGCCCTTCTTCCCAATCTTGCGCAATGGCCTCGCCCCGGAGTTCGCTGGATAGGTTGACTATCGCGATATCAGGATTATGGATGTGTGCAAAAATGTAAAACGGATGCTGACCTGCGTTCGCTAGCAACTCTATGCTGATGATCGGCGCCCTCGGCCTCGGCCTCGGCGCCTTCTTCTTCATGATGCTGGGCCGGCCCGAGAAGGCGGCCGAGACGTCCAAGTTCGGCCGCGACAGGGGCGAGCACAATACGGGATCCGGCACCGGGAGCCAGACGGGGGGATCGAGGGCCGCGTGATGTGTCTAGGAAGGCAGACAGGATTGGAGAAATGCGGAAGTTGGCAGGGTTTCCTGAGGGTATTGCGCACATAGCGACTACTGGACGAGACTGCACGGTATTTCGATACAGGAACGGGGGCCAGAATGCGGCGACAAGGGGATGAGTATCAGAATTATACTCGCAAAGTTCCCGTACTATAGGTGAAGCACTAATGAACTAAATAAAGTAAAAGAGATCTTGCGATCACAATACCGTGCCGGATGATACTTCCGAGTACCCTGTGCTGTTACTGCTATCATGCCCAATCAGGCAATATGAGTAAAAGGGTTGAACGCCGCGTACAGTTTGTGTCGCAAAAGCGACGCCGCTATTGCATTGCTAGCAATAACGTTATATATAGTCAATTCTAATAACTGCGACAGTTTGAATAAGTGATCATTTAGTATTTAGATAGGATACCCGACTCCATTCATCGCCTTGTTCACTCATACCTTATATTGTCTGCAGAACCGCACTGTAGGAGTAATAGCTCATTACCTTCTAGCTTGGTTCTTAATGACGACCATCATTCGGACCTGTCGGGGGAAGTTAGGGGCATATCGTTTCTACATCTCAGCAAACCTACTGGCACGGAGTCTATATATATAGTATAGGGGACCCGGCCCCGGATTATCTGAAGGTAGGACAGGCGCTATAGCCATTTATCCCTTCCTATATAGCGAACAACCTACCTCTTTTATTCTGTACTATCACTTTCCCTAACAGACCCATCCCCGTCCATCAGACTATTAACCACTTGTGCTGCGAGGAATACGCCCCAGAAGTTACAGGACGATATGTCCAAGGGGGAGCGCGCTGGCTTTCCTCAGCACACGAACATGTCGGACCAGCAGCAATCCCGCCTTCCTCGCCGGAGCCATACACGCAGATGAGCACGCCGAATCGAGCATTATAAAATATAGCCAGGTCGTTCATCACTCCATTGTCGATATAGTCTCGCCGGGTCTCGGAGTGCGACTCAATTAGAACTGATTCGGGGATTCGGCAAACCGGCGACTTACGTACTAGCCCGCTAGAAACGGTACGGACCAAAATCCGTCAATGTGCACGTACCTTTAGTAGATCAAAGGTCGAAATATCTCTAGCAATCTGAAAAGCTAAGTGAAAACGGGCGCCAGCTGGACGTCAAGTCGTTAAATAGAAGCCAAATAAACTTTATCTATTGAATGCGTCGTGGATGAGGGAAAACCGAAAACCCAGTACGCGAAAGATACTTGAAATACATGACCCACAGTACCTCTCCGGAACAACCATCAAGTGTTCTATACAGGCCATAAGAATAAGTCCACCTGCTGAATGCTTCCCCAATACGTTCTTAGTATATGCATTTGTGCTCTCGTTTCAACGTACTAGGTTTGCGAAGGAAATGCACAACGGTTATTGTGCCGCTCTTTTGCTTTCCCCTAGAACCTGACTTCCTAAATAGGAAACATGGCCCAAAGGGGCAGTGTGCGGCTCGTGCGCACGGGGCCTGTCTCCTAAACCCCTGCTACTCAGCACATCTCGCTGACGACAGAGCCCTGCCCCGCCTGTTCCCAGAGCCTTCAAGCGCCTCCGGCTTACTGAAGATGCTTGTTTAACGGATTCGCCGTGTACTGTGCTCAAGACCGACTTCAGCTGATGACTAAACTTCATCCTCTCTCTCAGGATGGACCCTGTTACCGCATTCCAGCTGGCGGCTTCCGTAGTTACATTTGTCGAGTTCAGCCGCAGCCTGCTCAATGAGACTTTGAGAATCTACCACTCTGAATCCATTCCCAGTCAGCAGGGTGAAGCCGTCGCAGATGATTCGGCTAATCTATCCAGTCTAGCCTCACAGGTCATGACAAGATTCAAAGAAGTCGGCAAAAGGAACTGCTTTATTAGGAGACATGGATAGCTCCTTCCAAAATTTGAGTGCTGTCTGCGAGGAATGCATAGCCATTCAGCAAGAGCTAGAGGCTGCTTTAGCGAAAGTGCGGCAAGGGATCGGTGTGAAGCCAGGTGAACGAGCACCTCAACGCCTGGCCCGGAGCTTGGTTGCAGCACTCAAGCAGCACTGGTCCCGAGACAAGATTGCAGCTCTTTCTGGGCGGTTGTCTCGAGTGAAGGACCAGATGCTTACGACATTGTTGGTATATACCTGGCATGGAATCCCCGATAAACCATCTGTGAGACAGTCTGCTAACAATTTAATCAGCGAACAAACGGTAGCCACACGCCATCAAGGCCTGTCACTGGCCCACCAGCTCGAGCGGCTTTCTGATCCCGAGACCTCGGCGAAACTTGATCCCGGTGTTCGGGATGTGGCGATCGATCTTAAGCGACTTAGAAATGGCACTTCCGTCGAGGACGAAGCCGATCGCAATCGACTTCTAAGAAGCATTGACGATTCTTCCATCTCCATAAGTGACCTGGTTCTCCGATCACTAGACTTAGGTCCTTGGAACCGTGAAAACCAGATATCAACTGCGTATGAACATACGTTTGAATGGGTTTTAGAAGACCAGCCTATTGGGGATTCTGCCGGACAGCAACTACTTTTGAATCGGCAAGACACAAATAGACCTGCTGGTCAGGGTGACCCCCCTGAAATCCCAGAATCACGACCATCAGTCTTTAGAGAGTGGTTGACTAGAGATGATGGAGAAATATTCTGGATTACCGGAAAACCAGGCTCCGGAAAGAGCAAGCTAATGAAATTTCTCATTGAGAGTGGGAAGCTTCGAGAGAATTTGATGGAGTGGGCTAAGCCACACCCATTTGTCCTGGCCAGCTTTTACTTTTGGTATGCTGGCTCGGAAAACGACAAATCTTCCCAAGGGGCCATTGATTCGCCTGCTGCATCAATGCCTCTGCCAGTGCCGTCAGCTTATCCCTGAGGTCATTTCGACCCAGTGGAAACTTGACAAGATCTTCGGGTTGAAAACTCGCGACAACATCTGGACATGGGAGGACCTCTATGAGACTTTTAGGAAATTTCTCCAGTACAACGGGAAGGAATTCCGCCTCGCATTGTTTGTTGACGGCCTAGATGAGTTCGACGACGCGAGTCCCCGAATTATGGACGGCAAAGACGCGAAAAGCACCGTCAAGTTTCATTCCACACTTGTGGACTTCATCAAGGAGCTAGCAAATAGGTACAAGGTAAAGGTCTGCGTTTCAAGTAGGCCTTGGAATGTTTTCCGAGATGCCTTCGCTCAGAGCCCGTCGTTTACCATGGAAATAGCAACCAGTCACGACATTGAAATATTCATTCGAACTCAGCTGGAAACACGCGTGGGCTTTCAAGAGTTGTCGAAAGCCTACCCCAGTGAAACAACACAACTCATCCGAGATGTGCGAGATAAGGCCAAAGGTATATTACTTTGGATCTGTCTCGTGGTAACTTCCCTGGTTCTTCTTGTCACAGACGAGCCCAATATATCCCGCTTGCAACGAGGGGTTGGGACACTCCCCGAGTCTCTCGGTGGCTTGTACGACGCAATATGGACCCGGCTTGATTCTCGTCAAAAGGAGATAGCGTCCAAGATATTTCAACTCGTCCATGTATGGCATGCACACGAAACAGTCCAGAACACTGAAAATGTTTTCCCCATCTGGGTGGCCATCGAACTAGAAGACCCAACCGGCAAAGTCACCTATCCGATTGAAAAGCCGTCCGAAGTCGTCATCCCCTTCGTTAACCGGACGCTCGTTGGCCAAACCAAAGGACTTGTCGAGTTGACCGGACGTCAAATAAATTTCTTGCATAGGACAGCATTCAAATGGACTACATGCGGCGGCAACAAATTTCCAATTCCGGACCACCGAATTTCGATCCAAACCTCTGGTTAACTGCGGTTTTTGCCGGTAAGCGTATGATTTACACAGAGTATGGTCGGGGGACCTTCTATATGAGTAACGTAATGGGATTCGCTTGCCGCGTATCAGACAATGAAGTCAACAACAAACGGGTGAAGGCCATTCTCGACGCCATGCAATCCAAATCGAATGCCGCCCATGTGGTAGAAACCCAACCAACTGGTACTATTGCATGAGCTTCGGCTCCAAGGCGCCTTTCTATCCCTTCCATTTCATGAGGTTTGAGACCATAATCGCAGCGTTCCGGTGCTTGCCATACTTGAAAGGAGTTCTGTTGACCGGAGAAAAGCTGACGCACCATCGTCGCCGCTGGATGACAGGGTCTGATATTTCGATTCTTGAAGCGGCAATCTTTCTCCAGTCCGAGGCTACCCCAGCGGCCCAGCAGCTTCTAATAAATACAGTTAGATTTCTTTTGCAGAACGGCGGCAGGGTCTCGCATATAAGAGGCGGTAGTTCGGCATTTCGAGATCCCCTAGCTCCCCGACAGCCTCTAAATTTCCGAGATCTCCGAGATTTTCGAGATCTCCTGTATTTCCTACCTCTCCAATCTTCCAGAGATATGCCACCAGGCATAAGGTTTCGAGATTTCCGAGATCTGCGATACTTCCGAAACTTCCGAGATTTCCGAGACCACCGATATGCCAGATATTTCCGGTATCACCCTGTCGAACCTATGACGGGAACGCTCGAGAGCGAAGAGATCTTTTGCCGCGACCTTTGTGCGTGTGAGATAACGAGGGTGCGACGCTAGCCACAATACCAAAAGGTCAGCAATTCCAAACCCCAATTGGGGTTTGGACACCCTAATCCACCTTATAAGGACTAGCTGTGCATATCATCACAGTGCGGCCCTATTGGGAGGCTCAAAGTCCGACAATAACAGGATATTTAACGTAAATCGTTTTGTAAGCCTTTTAAAAAACTTTTCGTTCGAGGAATATGTTGCGTAAGTTACCGTCTAAATAAAGAAATAATATGTTAAGGCCTTAATTAACTAGCAAAATTCCCGCGTAAATCCCGTTTAACGCAGTTTTTTTTAAAAATTTTTTAAAAACTTATTTATTAAAGTTTTAACAATAAATATAATAAAAAGTTTAAAGTATTTTGTAAAAAGTAACCGGGAAAAGTTATAAATAATTTTCGAAATGATTCCTAAATAAATTAATATTCAAACGTGCATTAAGGCAACGGTATAAAACAAATTTTTTAAGAACATTGAAATTATTTTGGCTATTTGAAAAAATTATAATCAAAGATGTATTTAAAGAATTAAAGACTTAATTCGTTTTTTTGGTTAAATACGACTATAACGATACGCAAAGAATATCGCAAAATTTTACGTTTAACCGAAGTAAGTTATATAAAGCCTACATAATAATATAAAACTTAATTTACTGCTTATATTAAAATAAAGGCAACTAGCATTTAAGGAATTAAAAGGCCATTTACCGTAAAACTTTTTTAAACGTTACAACAAAACATCTTATACTAAATTAAGGACAAATAGTTGTTTATTAATTTTTTCCGAAATAATTCCCGTACTAAATTAATAACAACTTTAAAAATATTAAAAAATTAGTTTTTAATTATATATTACGAATATAAATTAAAAGTAAAAAATACAAAGTTAAGTGTTCTCGTAAGATTATTAGAAAAAATACAATTTAGAAGACACTATTACAATTTAATATAAGTTTTAATATTTTAAAAATGCCTAAAAAACGAATAAATAGATTTATGTAATTACTTTAAATAATATTTACTCATAATAGTTTAATAAATACGGTAATATACGTTTTGCAATTACAAACGTAATTATTTAACAAATTCGTTATTTAAATTAAAAGAACCATAAAATATTTTAGAAACAGTTTAAATATAATAAGTCAAAAGAACTTCGTAATAATTTTATAAATTTTTTTAAATACAAAGATTGTATTCGAAAGGTTATCAAACGATTAAAACTTACTATTAATATAGAATTCGGATGCGTTTTTATAGTTTTTATCGATTTACGTACTCTTAATATCTTTAATTTAATTTTAAAAATTTACATTATTATCATTTCGATAAATATCTTTTGTTTAAATTTACCTTAATCGAGAAGTATAATATAAAGTATTTAGTAAATATTAAAAACCTATATATTTCCAGTAGTTCTATATTGAAAATTTTAAAATTAATAATTAAAATAAGGTCTTTATGTTATTAAGTAATAATATAAGAAAAAGGGTACTTGAAGCATTTCTTTAAAACTTTTAGTAAGCAAAAATATAATTTGATTTTTTAAAAAAAATAATACTAATAAAAGGTTTGTACGTTAATATCAATTTAAAAGCTGTATTTCGTAAAGTTGAAATTTAGTATATAAGCTTTTGATTATTTTTTAAAAAAGGAAAAATTAATAAAAATAATATTTTTTTAAAATATAAATAAAGACATAATTTAATTTTTTCGGATCTAAATCGAAATTGTTTTATTTCAATATTTTATTAATAAATGCGTACAATTTAATAAAAATATTAACAGATCCCATAATTAATTTAAAAAAAATAAAAAAAACGTAAAAGCAATGAAAATAATTTTTGAGTTTTCGTAAAAAAAATAAAAAAAGTTTTAGTATTTAAATTTAAGCATTTAGAATATATAATATTAAAATCGTCTGCCAAAAGTATTAAAAACGTCATTGTAAAAAGAATAGCGTATTTAAAATATAAGGCTTATATTTATACGTGCGCTTTTTAAGTCATTTTGAAACGTATACTTAAAAACTGGATTTCTGAATTATTTTATGAATTGTAATAATTTTAAATAATATCTAAAAATTAAAAACAAATATAATTTTTTAGTTTCTTTTTAAAATAATTGATGCTTTCAAATTAGAATTTTTATATTATTAGCAATTTCGAATATTAAATGCGCAAATACTATAAATTTTTCATTTATAAAATGAAGTAATGTAATAATATTAAAATAATCGTAAAAAACGAATTTATAACTTATTAAACAAGGTTGGTCGGAAGGAAAATTAAATTTAAATTTTTTAATATTTTAAATATTTATAAAAAAAGTAAATAAATTAAAATTTAAATAACATAGTGTTTAAAATAAGATTAAAACTGTTTTTTAAAGAAGCTTTTAATTTAAAGTAATAAAAATAATAATATAACTATTTAATATACGCTCGAATTACTTTGGCCATTTATTTATATTTAATTAAATATTTATTTATCATTTTAAATAATACATTTTAACATAATTTTATTCTAATTAAAGGAATTTTTATAAAGTTGAAGCCTAATGAATTTGAGAGTTTCATTTATAATGTACGAATATATCTATTAATAAAAATGAAAAAATATAAAAAATAAAACCAAAACTTTATATCGGATGTTTAATAAAGCACCGAATTTTAAATAGTTATCGAATATAGGACCTCGAATTTAAAAAGATTACTAATACGCGTAATATTATATTCGACGAAAAAATCCTTTATTCGCTAAAAGAAAACAACCGTTTCCCCTAGTTCAAAGCCCGAAAATTGTACAAAATTTCTATATTTCCGAAAGCTTAGTTAAAAAATATGTGATTTTCGATGTATTTAACGCGTAAAATAATTTTTATATTAATCGTAACATTTTTTTTTAAAAATATAAAAAGTTTTATTTCCACATTAAGAGACCTAATAGGTAATTAATAAAACATTAATATTTATAAATAAAAGAAATTATAGATATATCTAGAAATAATCGGAACTTTTTAATATTCTAAAATATTCTTAATACGGAAAATAATATTTAATGAAGCGTTTAAAAAACGAAAATAATTATTTATTAACAATAATAAATATACGGAATTTGTGGAAATTTATCGCAGAAAAAAGTACAAAAAAGGTTTTTCGAAAAATGTATTTATTAAAACTTATAAATAAATTAATTTATTGGCATATAATTAAATGCCAGATTTTAATAAATTAAAAAAACGTTAATAAATAAGAAAAGCTTATCCTTTATATGTTGAAATTTAAAGAAACAGAAAAAATTAATTTTATATATTTATTTACGAAAACCAAGAATTATAAAAACGAAAGGATTTTGATAATATTAAAACCGGTAATATTCGTTCGATAAACGTTATCGTAATTTACGGAAATAATGAAATATACTTAGCTTTAAATCGAAATTAAAAAGAAGAAAATCATTTACATTTATTATTATAATATGTATTAAAATGAAAATACTAAAAGCTATATATTTTTTATATAATAATTATAATATAAGTATTCCAAAAAATATATAATAGTTAAACGTTATATTTAGTAAATTTAAAATTTTAACCTATTAATTAATTCAGCCATTTAAATTTAAAAAGATTTCAAGAGTATTTTTTAAAGTACGTTTTTAAAGAAAATATGAAATAAATTAAAACGTTTATAAAATACAGAATATAAAAAATTAATTATATAAATTAAATTAAACTGAAATATTTTAAAGTAAATATTTATGTATAAAGTTAAAAGAATAATTAATTCAAATATTGTAAATTACGTATTTATATATATAATAATTTTTAAAAATTTTACGATACGGGGACAAGAGCGTAGCAATTACCCCAATAAAACTGAAACGTTGTCATCTCGAGCACTGACCGCCTTGTTATGAGAATACAGCCCCTATAAGGATAAGGCTGGTAGCCGACCAGCCACCGATTAGCTACCAACCTACTTATTAGTATAAATCTATTATCTGGCAGCTAATGGGAAACGCTAGATTGAAATAACCTAATATATTTATTTCTTAGAATTTGTTTTACGATTAGTTAAAAATTACCTTACCTAATTTATAATTATTTATTATCTTATAAATCTTTTATTTTTATTATGGAAAGTAATATAATAATTACAAAAAACAAAGTTCGCTAATTACAAAACGAATTTAAGTTATTAATTAAAAAAACCGTTAAACGGAACCTAACCGATAAACGATTGATTACGGTATGGAAATAGGCGAGAAAGCTTATAACAAAGCCTTAATAAACAAAGGATTATAATTTTCGGGACCCCGAATTACCTTATATATATAATAGGGATACGTCCCGATAACCGTTAACTAAACGGTCGGAAAACGGGCGTAATATAACAATCGCGTTCCGGAATTTAAAATAAAAAAAAAGGTTAAATCCCTTAATAATAACTAGATTTTAAAAATTATTTGTTAATAAAACGAATAATATTCGGAATTATTTCGGCAGTTAATAAGATAATAAGTAATAATATAAATTAAAAAAATAAAATTTTATAAATTAATTACGATATTATCGTAAAAAGCCAAAAGTAATAAACCGATATTACGTTATAGTTATACGAAATTTTTAAATATATATTAATTAAAAAAATTTAAATAAATATTATTACGAAGATTTATGCCGAAAAACTAAAGCAAAATATCTTTATTTATATTTAATAAGTTATAGGCCATATAAAGGTTTTTCTTATAAATATTTAACGGTTATATTATATTATATTTAATTATTTTAATTACGAAAACAATTTAAAAATAAAAAGTTTATAAATGTTTATTAAGAAATATTATGTAAATTTGAATTTCTTCGATAATAAATATGAGGAATAATTTATAGAATTACGATAACGATCCGGTTAATCGTTATTAGATTTGTATGTTAAATAAAGGTTTTTAATTTATAAAACAAAATTTACGGACGTTTTTAACCCGAAAAACGACCAAAATAATAAACATTTCGTATTTAATTATTTTTATAAATTAATATTAAGGTTACGAAATACCTTATTACGAAAACACGTTAAATTAAAATAAATTAAGAACGTAATAAATAAAGCAAAATATTACTAGGGCGCCTTCAAAAAGCGAAAAAAACGAATTATTTTTTATTAAAAATACTAATAAATATAAATAATTTTATTTTAACGTTTTCGAAAGACAAAATTCCCAAAATAAATTAAAAGCGTTACATAAATATAATAAAGATTATAAGCGTTTTTATATTTAAAAATAAATAACTGCCGATTAAAATTTAATCGTAAGGGACTTTTGCGGTTTATTACTTTTAATTTTATAAAAGTTTATTTAAATATTATAATTATGGGAAATTAAGTTATAAAAACGTAAATTACAAAATTAAAAAAGATATAAAAATTTTACTATCCCCGTTATACGGAAACCAATTTCCGAAGGCGGTATGAAACATTATAATATATAACGATAAATTAAATTAATTCCTAAACGTCAACCTAAAAAAGAAATCGCAATAAACGTATATGTTTAATTTATTTTAACTAATAATTATAAAACGGTTAAAACAAAACCGCTTTTTTTAAAAAAGATATTTATTAAAAGAAATACGGGGAATATAATGGCACAAATAAATATAGATATAAAAATACAAGTAAATACTATAAGTAAAAAATTAATAAAGAAATTTAATTTACAATTAATTTCCGTAAATATTCCGAGTTTTATGGGCGTTAACGATATATTTATTAAATATTACAAGGCTTACGAAATTCCTGTTAATATAATAAATAATAACGAAAACAAATAAAAGTTTAAATAAATTTATTTAATAATATGTCGTAATTAAAAGACGCCCGATTTCTTATTATCTAGACTCGGAATAAATAAATTAAAAATCCTATTAAATATAATTATATATTAATAATTATATATATTATTACAAAACGTTAATAAACACGAAATCGTAAACCTAATATTTTGCGGTAAGTAAATTTATATTATTAAATTAATAAATTTAGCCGAAAAATAAAATATCTCGGAATTTGGAAAATAATAAAAATAAGGGATAACCAACCTTTTTTATGCTTAAAGAATTTCCGGCGAATATATTCCTAAAAAATGACGAAAAAATACTTTAATTATTAAGGACAAAATATATAATCAATTTGATCCCAGGAAAAACGCCTTTATTTGGCCTAATTTATCTTATTTCGGCAACCCAAAAAAAGCATTTAAAAATATATCCGAAAAAACCTAAAAATAAGCCGGATATGTTATTCGAAAACGGACGTAAAGGTATTAATATTATTTATGCTTAAAAATTGGCAATTTCTGATTATACGTTAATTATAAAAGGTTAAATTGGTTAATAATAAAAAACTGATGCTTTTTATCCTTAATTTTAAAGATAATAAATTACTTAAAGTTAATTAAGGTATTTTCGAAAATTAATTTTAAGGATATTTATTACCATATTAAAATTAAAAAGGGCTATTAATGAAAAATTATTTTCTGAACGTAAAAGGGGCAATTTAAATAAATAATTATAATATTTAATTTTATTAATACGTTAATTATATTTTAAGTTTATATATATAAAATATTAATTAAATTAATTAATTATATATACGTAATATACTTAAGTAATGGAATTATTTATTCGGATAACAAAACAAAATACGAAATATTTTCAGTTAATTTACGAACGGTTATTATAATATTAATTTTTTGTTAAAACGTTTAAATACGAATGTTTTCCAAAAAAATTGAAATTTTTAAAATTTATAATTAATACCGATAACTTAAAAATAAACTGCCGACGGGTCGATATTATCGAAATATAGCCAAAACCAAAGTTAGTTTATAATATTTAAATATTTTTGAAATTTGCGAACTTTTGTCGGAAATTTATCGCCCATTATTTACGCCGAACCTATTATTAGGCTTTTAAAAAAGGCGTATAGCAAAAATAAAGCAATAAAATTCCGGTAACCCTAAAAAGTTAAAAAAACGTTTTAAAATTTAAAAATTATCTTTTAGTTAGCAACCATTTTCCGACATTAAAATAATATTAAAAATACCAGGGTTAAAATAAACGTCGTAATAAAAGCTATATTAAAGATATTTTTATAAAAATACGCAAAATATTAACGCCTAATTACATATTAGTTGCAAAAATTAAACCTAATCGAAAAACGGTAAGTTTTAAAGTAAAAACAATTATTGGCGATTATAAAAAACTTAAAATATTGGCGATAATACCTTAAAGGTACGAAAAAAGGTTTTTTAATATTTACCAATTATATAGCGTTAAAAATATAATAAAAACGCCGGCGTATAACGTTAAGGAAAAATTAACCCGATAAATTTACCGCTTTATATAATTTAATTTTAAGAATTAATATTAATCGGGCACCGTTAATCTGGTAAATGGGTTATTTAGACGCCCGGATTATATATTAAGAGAAATCGCATATAAGAACGTAATTTTTACGTTATTGAAAAAATTCGAATTTACAATAACATATTAAAAAACGTACGGAAAACGGTCGCAAATATATAACTTAATTTAAAGTATTATAAAGAGGCAAAAGACCTTGTAAAAATATCGCAAAATTCGTTTATTATAAAATTCCCAAACAGATTTTAAATAACGGAAACTTAAGTAATTATTATCCGCATAAAAAAAGCGGAAAACCTTTATTATATAATTACAGAAAGCTTTCGAAAAGAAAAGGCAAAAAACTATATACCTGCCGAACTTATCGTTTATAAATAATAATATAAATACGAATCATAACAATAATACGATTAACAGTTAAATTACAATAACAGTAAACTATAACCGTATTATAATCGGATTTCGAAACATTTGGAAAAAACGAAACTGGTATTAAGGTTAATATTTATAGCTAATACGTTTTACGTTTCTTAGCGAAAAAATTAACCAAAAAACAAAAAGGCATTATAACCGAAAACTTTCCGTTAATTTTACGATTAAATTCGAAAATTACAAATTAAGGACTTAAATATTATAAAACTAATATAAATAATTGGACGTTAAACGGGAATAAAAATATTTTTAAACCTAAATAAGATTTTATATTATGGAAATAAATTCTTAATCTCCTTATAAGGCGTTTTACGAAAACAGTTAATTAACTAATATCATAATTATCTAAAAGCAAGATATATAAGATATATCCGTACGTTAAAACTACTAACTAAAATATTTCTTTAAAAATATAACAAATAATATATAAAAAATATACCAAATAATATTCGAATTATTAAAGCATAATAAAAGTATATCAGAAACCATATAAATAATTATAACCCTTACCGTTATTGAAATAATTTTTACAAAAAATGTCGTTAAATTTTATTATGGGATATTCTAAAAACCTAGGTTTAAACGGGTTAAAATACGACGTAATTTTGGTAATCGTCGACCGCTTTACGAAATTAAAATTATTTATTTTTATAATTAAACCTTTAATTATAATCGAACTAACCCGATTACTTTACGATAAGATAAAATATAAATTCGGTATATCGATTGGAATTATTAACGATAAAAACAAATTATTAACGAATTAATTTTAAATAAAATTTTGTAAAAAACGAAAAATAAAAAGGCAAATATTAACCGTTTATTATCCGCAAACAGATAAACAAACGGAACGTATTTATTAAATTCTAAAGTATTTCTTCTGTTATTACATTAATATATATTAAAATAATTAAATAAAAATATTACGGAATACGAAATTCGCATATAACAATACGCAAAATATATTTACCGGCCGCTTTCCGTTTAAAGCCCTATATAAATATTATCCAAAAATAATAAAATACCTGTTATAAAGGTTTAAATGATAAATATAAGTAATTAAAAAACGGGTTAAAAAATAACGGTTATTTATTAAATAATATATAAATAATTAGAAAAAATAATAATAACCTTAAAGAAATATTATAATTAACGTTATACGACTACAAAACTTTAATTAAAATAATAAGTAAATTTATTAATTAAGAACTTTAAATTTAAAAATAAATAATTCATATTTATTTATATCCGGGTTGATATTAAGGAATAAATAAGTTTTTAAATGTATAAAATAATTTTTCTTATAAAATGTTAAGATATACGTAATATATTTCTAACATCTTTATTAAAACCGTAATATAACCGGGAACCTGATGATATTTAAATAACGTTATTAAATTTAAAAAAAATTAAAAAATAATAAAAAATAAAGAATGTCGTTTATTACCGAAATAACTAGGGGTAACATAAATACCTAATTAAATAAAAAAGGTTAGCCCGCCAAATATAATACGTAAAAATCTCGAAAGCATTTTAAATACGTATTTAAAGTATTATAACGTTACAAAAAAAAGTTAAATACGTATATAAAAAATAAGATAATTTAAAAACCGTGAAATAATAATAACTCGATCAAATATTAATTACCTAATAATTACAAAAATCGTAAAAAATAATTTTAAATAAAATTGAAATATTAATATTAAAATATTACTTAATTACATAATTGTTTTTAAGTTTTTAACAAATAATTACTTTATTATATATTAATCGGAAACCTATAAATACTGTAAAAAATATGAAGCCTATAGTTTAAAAACAAATTTTCGCGTTTAATTATTAAACCTTATATTACTTAATTTTTAATAAAGGTATTAAAAAAGTTAATATAGGAATATCGGAAAATAATTAGAATATATATAATAGCAAAAAGCAAATACGTTTATTACATTTATTAGGCGTAAAACCCGGAAAAAATTTAAAAGACGTATTGTTTCTTACGAAAAATAAAGCCCAAATAATTGGAATATAATTTGTTATTAATTGGAAATAAAACGCCGTTATTAAAACGCTTAATATATTTAAATCTAATCATAATTTTGCCGTTTAATACCGTTCTTTAATTATAGTTATTAATAAATATTAAAACTTTGTTAAAACGTTGGAAAACAGGTAGAAAATAATCGTAAATAAGGAACGTAATGGTATAATAGCTTTCGAAAATCGCCTTATTTATAAAAGTACCTTAAAATTATGCCTAAGTAAAAATTAATTACGGAATAATAAAAAAATCGTGATATTTATAAAAAAAACCTAAATTTGCAAACTTATAAAACGGTATTAAAATTGAATTTCTGTAACCATAACGGACGATTGGAAATTAATTTCCGTTATATTAAAATAATAATATTCTTTAATAATAACCGTATTAAAGGCGAATTCGGCCTTATAAAAAACTTTAAATTAATAACCGACCGCAATTACGTTAAAATATTCGTATTAAATACCCATAATACAAACCTTTTCGAATTCGTTAATTAATCGCTAATCATCGATACCGAATTAAAAAACGGTTTGGACGGTACTTTTAAAAACGATTAAAATTTAAACGGAAATCAAATAGCAATATTAATAATATTAGGAATAATTACTTACCGCGCAAAAATTCTTATAATAATAATTGGCCACGACGTAATATAAAGCGTTCGAAATTTAAACGTAAATCGTACTGTAATCAAAATAACGTTATATTACGTAAATATAATACAGCTTTTTATTACCCGTAATATAATTAATATTTATTTTATTATCGGTATCGAAAGGATAACGTTTAAAGAAATCCTAATCCTTATTAATATTAAAATATTATTTTTTTTGGAATTCCTTACGAAAAAAAATATAACGAACAAAACTAATATGTAAAACAAACGGAAAAGGCAAAATAACAATAAAGAAAAACGAAAAACCGAATAAAACGCGTACGCAGAAAAAATAAAAATATAAACGCGAAAAAAAGTAAATAAAATAAAATTACAAACAAATTATAATAAGGAATTAGGTGGAATATATTTAATTACGTAATATACTATATATTAATTATTACGGCAATTACCTATAACATAATATAACGATAAATTAACGGCAAATTTACGTAACCAGATATACAAAACGCGTTATATCAAATTAATAATAATATTATTAAAAACTAATAATTTAAAAAGAAAATATAATTATAAAAATATAGCCTCTATAAAAATAAAGCTAATAACCAACCAGCTACCGATCAGCTATTAACCCACTTATTAATATAAATTTACCATCTGGCAGCTAATAAGAAACGCCAGATGGAAATAACCTAATATACTTATTTCTTGGAATCTGCTTTACGACTGGTTAGAGATCACCTCACCCAGCTCATAGCTATCCATTATCTTACACTTGTTCTGCCCTATATACCTACTAGGTGCCACTTGGGACCGTGACAAAAAAATTAATTTACGTATTAATATATTTATATATTATTACGTTTATTATTAACTTACCTTTTAAAATAATTAATGTTGTAACCATAAAACGTGCTTTTCAAATTTATAAACTTAATATAAAATGTTTTTTTAAAATATTAATTATAAAAATAAACTAAAATAATTAACTATGTTGAAACGATCTTAAAAATTGGAATATATATAAAATTTAAGAATTTATTTTTATTATAATATTAAGAATTTTATTTTATTTTATAGAAATTAAATTTTATTATAATTTTAGAGAAAACCGTATTTATTTTATTACGAATAACGTATATACATTTTTATATTTCTTTATTGATAATTCAGTATTTTTCTACTATTAGGAATATTAAGATAACATCGATACATTTGTTTTAAAAATAAAGAAAACGTAAAAATCAAAAGTTTAACATAAAACTAAATACCTTGTAGTATTTACATAATTCGAAAAAATTAAAAAAGTAAGATTTTTATTACATAGTTTTTATATAAAAAGATTCGTTATTTTTCTGAGTTATTACTTAATATTTATATCTTATATATTTTTTTAAAAATTACAATGTTCACGGTTAAAGGCGAAATAATTTAAAAGGAGTAAATTAAAAAATATTAAAAACACGTAAACTTTATTTAATATACCGTAATAATAATTTATGTAATTATTTTTTATTTTATCTTTTAATTATCAAGGGTTTTCAAGATTTTCTTAAATAAATATATTAGAACTATTAACAAAATACCTTTTTATTTGTATTATATGTATTATTTTAGAAACACTATATTAAAATATAAATAATACACTTTAAAGTTTATTAATTACTAAAAATGTATTATTTTTCGGTAATTCTAAAGTATAACTATTTTTTAAAATTTACATAATAATTCTTTCGAAAGGTTAATTATATGAAAAATAATATCTGCCATAATAGTATTGATTTTTAAAAAGAAATACTTCATTAGTTTTAAAATATATAATTAGTAAACTATAATATTGAAAGATTTATTTCGTAATTTATATTTAGTATTAAATTAAATTAAATTAAATTTTTTATAATAATAATAAATAATTGAATTAATAATACGAAAAATAAAACATTAATATTTAGTTTCGTTACCTTAATATATAAAATATATAATAACGTTTAAAATAACTTCATAAATTTTTTAACATAAGTTGTTGATTTATTATTTAAATGCATATTAATAAATGAAATAAAACGTTTGTAAATAGTAATCCAAATATATAACATTATTTTTACGTTATAGAACTAACGGTAAATAGAATTAAAAAATAATAAAAATATAAATTACGTTATATTTTATTAATCTCGTAGAACGATTTTCTTTTATTTTTATTTTAAAATATAAATGTATTATTATTATTATTATTATTATTAGTATATTTACAGAAAAAAATAAATTTAAGATATACTTAATTAAAGTTAATATTTACCCGTATATAAGTACCGTATTATCGCTAAATAAATTTATAAAATTTTAATTATTTGTTTAAATTGTTTTTATAAAATATCTAAATAATTATACGAAACTAATTTAATTTTTTGTAATTATAGTAAGTACTCTTTTTAAAATATAAAAACGAGGGTATAAAATAAAGAATATATATTATAAAAAACGTCGTTTTCGAACGGCTTTACAAAACGTATTATAATAGCGCAGATAACTGTAAGGCTGCTATTAACGGTTAACAAAAAAAGTTTTTAAAAAATATAAAAATACGTATACCGGAACGTAAATATACTCGGAAGCGTAACGTTAATAGCAATTACCTATGGCGGCATTATAATACGTACCGTCCGAACGGTCCGCGAACGCGGAACGTAAGTACCCGAAATTAGGGTGAGGGAGGAACCACCCATCGAAAGTTACCCACGGCCCACGGGTACCCGCGGGTAATGCCAAGGACCCATGGGTGACCCATGGGTCCTTGGCGCAAGTCAGAATTACCTGCGGGTACTTAATGGGTCCTTGGCATTACCCGCTACTGAATCAACAGAGCATCTGGACGAAAACATGGCTGTTCCAGAGACAGCTATTGTTCACACAACTAGTTTTGCCACTCGAGAGGACCATACCAATAGCGATATTAGGAGAGATGAGTATAATCATCAGCACCCATGGATTGAGAGCCGTTGACAACAAGATGCAAGGGACAAACATGGATTGTGGTTTACCTTCCCCGTTGAGATGATAGGACTGGGGTACCCTTTATGAGTTGTTGCGTAAAAGGAAGCAATGGAAATGAATGTAACAGAATTGATTGTACTTAGTAGGTAGAGGTAGATTTGTATTGTCGTACATACTTTCTAGTAATTACCTTTATTGCAGCCCGGAGTTGAATCACGTCCAAGGTCGTTCACGAGAGCATTACAGGGGTTAAGCAGTATGTACATAGTCATCAGTCTTCAAGCTAACATCAATGAAGCGGCATTATTGAAGCCAGTGTCCATAATTTTGAGTAATTTATGTTTCAAATTCTTAAAATACCCTGGTAACTTTGATGAAACGGGATCTTGATTTGATTTGTTAGGGATATTCTTCAAGTTGTCGGTTCACATGAGTTACGCCTAGCTTCTCTATACGGCTACACAACACTGAGAACACCTTTCGGTAAAGCCGACCTATGTCGAATGTCGAATGTCGAATGCCGAATGTCGATGTAGATCGGATGGACCTCTGGAGTTTGGGAATGTGCATAAATGTCACATGTGTAACATCAAACGTATGAGCTCAATTTCAAGGGTAAACATGCAGGAATGGCTACACAGCATATGCGGAGGGCACTGCCCCGCCATGTTATGATCCAACAGGCTTGGCGGGCCTAGAGACGTGGCGGGACATGAAAAAAACTCGACCCGACACGAGCACTGATTACGTGATTAGCCTAAGGCTCTTAGAGGTTTGGGTACCTTAAACTTCTTAAGCAAGCATAAGAAGGATTAGGGGATTTAGAAGGCCTAAGGGGTTAAATTACCTCAGCTAGCTCAGGCCTCTGCTAGCTCATTTCTATTTTTGATATACTTTTATATACTCCGCCAAGGCGCTAAAATTAACCAATCAAATAACGTATCCCCGTAACGAGCCGGCGACGTCTAACTTAGATTTACGTAAAAACCCTTTCATTTAGAACTTTTGTTTAATAAAATAACCTATTTTTTTCGTTTATATAGCTAATTTAAAATAAATGATTTTAATAATATATATATATACTAAATCTATATTAATATGTATATAGGAAGTTTTTCGAATTTTCTAAATAATAATTATAATTAATATAATTAACTTAAAACTCGGCAAAATTATCGATCATAACGTTTTTATGCCTGCGATAACGTAAATACCGCGTATATTTATTTTGTTATAAGTTGTCCAAAGGTAATTTAATATGGAAAAGCCTATTTAATTATGTTTTTGCCCTTATAGATCATTATTATTACGTCGGAATTCTAAAAAGATTAAGAGCAATTAAATCTAAAATATTTTTATAGCTATAACATAACCAATTTAATTCCGATAAATTTAATATTTTATAAACACGTTAAATATAAATTAATATATATATAAGATTTTCTTCGAAATCTATAACTAAGGTTGGAATTTGTCAGATATAAGGGACATCAGTTGTGTGTGTGTTGATGACTAGTTGCAAGTGCTCTAGAACGCGCACTGCACTTTAAGGTGATCTAGTCCCGGAACATATATGTTCCGATCAGAGGGAATCTTCCGTATATGGGGTGCTAGAGCACCCCCTGCTAGCTGACAGAATTAATACGGGTAAATTTAGGTCTAGAAAATAGGCGACCGTAACGTCCTTATAGCTCCAAGAGTCTAATTACCAGTCGAATTATCGTATACCGGGCTTCTTTAATATAATTTGTATAAAAAAAACCTGTTTAGCAATGTTTTTGGCCATACGAGCTATTATTTTCGCGTCGCGATTATAAAAAGGTTAAGGTTAGCCAAATCCGGAACACCCTTATAGTTATAACGCAATAACCACAACCAGTACGAGTCAAAACATGGCTGGACGGGCTTTTTCCATACCGAATTAACTTTGGAAGGCCTATGGCTAAATGTTAAATATAATAGTTGCGTTATCGCAGTTATAAGAGCGCTCTAAATTAAAAATAATGTTAATTAAAAACTTTTACTTTTTTTAATATCTTAACCAAATTAATTCCCCTTTAAATTTTTATGTATCGTTAAAAGACCGTTTTAAAATTTTATATAAATATTATTTTTCTTATTTTTTAATTTCTTATTGTTATTATTTTATTTGGGAATTTTAGAAAAAGATTTAAAAACATTTATATAAAACGGAATTAATTATGGCCAAAAAATCATAACTTCCTATTAAGCCTTATTTTAGATGTTTTATTGTTTTTAATCGTTTTTTAAAAATTAGATTAACGTGTTACTAAAAGTTACTTAATCACAGCTGCCCCTAAAACGCAGCCATAACTTTCAAAATAGGGCCTGATTTTAATAAGATAAGAATTAAACCGTTTTAAGCATCTTAAGTCTTTAAAAAGATATATGCGTTTGTTATTTCCATAATTTAAAATAATACTAGGGGACAATATAATTTTGTTATTTAAAATATTTTATACTATTATACAACGTAATTAAGTAATTTTTGATTGTGATTTTGTATTTCGTTTATTAATATATATCTATATAACTTATGTTTTAATATTAGTTAAATTGTGAAATTATTATAAGTCACAACCTTTAGTTTAATAATAGCGGTAGATTTTGAATAATACTTTTTTATTTAAAAATGGTGATTAATATTAAGCTATTGTATATTGCTGTATAATTCCAGATTAAACATAAAAGAATTTAAAATATAAATTTAAGAATTTATAAATTATATAACGGTTATCTTAATTTATGTTATAACCTTAAAATGCACGGCCAAAACCATATTAACTATACGGTTAAAAAAGTTTTTAAAATTTGCTTACTTAAGCGTCAACGTATTTCTGTTTTTAAGATTTAAATAAATCGATATATAAAATATTCCTTATAATAATTTTCCTTATTAAATATATTTTCGATTAATATTAATCAGTTATAAGAAACAATTTAAAATTATCAAAATTAAATGGAAAAGGGTTATTGGGATTTTATTTTATTTATATATATTTGATAAAATGTTAAAAATCAATTTCGAAAATTCAGATTAAACGTGATTAGCGGTATAATCAATTTTGCAATTTTAATACATGAGTTTATTTCGAAATACGTTATTAATTTAAAAAAAACATTTATTATTAAAATAAAGTAAACTAACGATAAAAGTAATAATTAAGTTGATATGTTTTATACAAAATTAGAGAATAAGATTAAAAAACAGAATAAGGTTAAAAAAATAAATTATTAAGCTTTTAAAACCTAAAACTTTAAATCTGTAAATTACTGAAGCGATTAAAATTAATTATAAGTTATATAAATATCGTATAAAAATTAAGATGCTTTAAGAAATAATAGCTAGTGAGATAGTTAATCAAAAAACAAAACGTATTATGTATATTATATAGTATAACATTACATTTGTAGAATTTGGAATAATGTAACGACAAAATAAAAACCAGATTAAATGTCACAATTTTATTATAATAAAATATTAACGAAATAGTTTTAAACAACTTGAACAATAAGGCAATTAAATCCTTATTTCGAAATTATGGTTAATTGACTAAAACGGGGATTTATTTAAAAAAGACAAAAAGATTTTAAAATAGTTTTAGTCTAGCACGAATAAAGATTATTACAATAAAAGATTCGACGTAAAATATAAAAATTTAAACCACGAATTTAAAACAGGCTTAACAAATGATAAAACATTTTAAAAGACTAATTAAAAATATTAGAACTGAATACACAGTATTTGTTTCAAAATCTTTATTCAATGCTGTAAAAATATATATTATATATTATTATCCGCGAAAATGCTTTGCATACGACTCATAAAAAATATTTGATTTATTAATATATTACAAATGAATATAAAACAGGATTTTACGTTTCTAGATATATTAAAAATAATAAAATAAATAAATATCAATATTAATATTTAGAAACTATTTGTTTATAAAACGACATTAATAAGTAAATAATCTTGTAAAGCTAAATACAAACTTTACTGGTTTAAAAATATTTTACTCTGAATGTAATTATTACTCTGTAAAAGGTTAATTAAACATACCGTAAAAAATGTTACCAAAGAATTCTTACGTATTTGTTGTTTTAATTAATGTTTGTTATAAATTTTAAAAAGACTTTGAAAGCAAAAATTTGTATTTTCATACGCATAATATAAAAACATAATATCGACGTAATATAATAAAATGTTATGTAACAAATGAATAAATTAATTTTTAATACGAAATTAATCACAATATTAAACATTGGTAATATGATTTAAAGGCTAAATATAACAATAAAAATAAGAATATAATAATTTAGTCTGTTTTATATTGAAATATATATATAATTTTCTAAATTTAGAAAGAATTTAAAAACATTTATTAATCGAAAAGATGTAAAATCATCAAAACTGAAAACAATAGAAAAATCAATTTCTAAAAGGATTTGAATATAATAATGAAAACTATAAATAAGTTTATAATTATAAAGGTTTTAATAGAAATATAACAATAAATTTTAAAAGTATAATATAAACGTTAAGGTAAATATTATATTATATTCAACATTATTAATAAGTTCACATTATTATGTAAATATAAATAAAAATAGCGAAGGCCAAAATATTGTCTACAAGAAAGCAAGAATTAAATACGAAAACAATTACAATAAAACTTTTATAAAAAGAAGATACCTAAACTAAATTTTAATAGTATTTCATTTGACAATTACGACGCGATTTTAGAAGGATATATAGATATATTAATATAAGACTTAAATTGATAGAAGAATTAACTAAATAAATTTCGTTTTATATCTTATTAATAAGCAAAATTCATAAAATAACGGACTTTAAATATTCGATACATAATAGCAATAAATATAATTATACAACTAGGATTAATATTATAAAGCTTCATGGAATAAATTATAAAAAGTTTATTATGAGAACAAATTAAAATATATTCCTAGAGTTATAAAATTTAAATTTAACTAATTTAATACCGATTTATGATCCTAATTTGTAACGGCTATATAGTTTAACCAACTATTAAACCTTAGTCGTACCGGTTTATGCTAGCAGAAATACCGTAGGAATATAAGCAATAGATATAGTAATGTAATTACGTTTCGTAATACTAAGGTTATCTTAGGTAACGAAATTGTGTTGTAAGCTGGTAATATCTAAATAATGGAAATAATAAACATATATATCTTTTCATGGATTCCGTTAAATTCCTTAAATTATTTCGGATCTATACTAGATAACTCTATAGATTTCGTTAAATCTCTTAAATTATTTCGGATCTACATTAGATAATTATATAGATCCCGTTAAATCCTTGGGATTATTTCGGATCTATGTTACGTAATTTTGGCTTATTTAGGCCCTATTTTGGCTATTTGTCGATCGTTTCCGAGATCCCTTTTGGTTGGATTATAATACAATTTTTCTTTTCTCCAAATCTTGCCCTTAAGTTTTTTTCGGTAAAATTTTCCTTTATCTGTTATTATGTCTAATCGAATTATTAAGATTCGCAAATATATTAATCAAAAAGAAAAGCGTAAGGCCTTAAGTTGTTTTATTTTTAATTTCGGGTTTGAAGTTATGTTTTATACATTATGTTTTCGTATTAGTAACCTAAGTATTATGTCGGATAGTATAATAGATTATTAGCAATATATCTTAAAAGCGTTATTACGATAATCCCTGTATTTCTTTTTTTATTTTTAAATAATGTTAATAAAAAAATAAAACATTTAAAAACAAAACAAGTTTCCGCTTGTTAATATCTACGTAATATTCGTTAGAAATTATTAATAATATTTTGTTGTTTAAATAAAGCGTTATTTTGTTTGGAACGCTTTTATATCTAACAAGATTTCCTTCGTAAAAAAGATATAAAAATAGTTAACCGAGGCCTTTAGCTTTTGGACGAATTAAAAAAACAAAAAAAGCCGATTGTTTAAAAGCAGAACGCGACAGTTTGGAAACTGAGTTTCGTACTATTTTTCCCGTATGGCCTTATTTTTCGGACTTTATTATGGACGTAAATTGAGATGCGATCATTTTTGGCGGCTCCGTCGTTGCTGGTAAAAATTCTTTAATAGGCGTTAGGCGCCAATAATGTTTTGGACGGGTTTCTAGGTGTTTTCGATATCCGGATCTTTTTTTCACTTGATCAGGTATTAGGTAAAGTTGTCCGTTTTCTTTATATCGAATATTTTTTCCATTTCGTATACCGTATTATTCTTTATTTTTACTTCGCTTTATGCTGTATATACTTTGATTATGTTTACTGCTGATTCGAATAAGGGAATATGAAAAATTGGATAGAATTTAACTTTCAATAAAAGTTTTAACCAGTAATTATTTTCTAAGATTTTCTTAGCCATTTTATATAGACCGATATATTTGAAATTAAATTTCTTACTAGTTCGTTTTATTTAAATATTTTTATGGCGCAGTAAATTATTTCTCTTTTTTCGAAAGTTAATCTTTTTAACTTTTTTTAATTATAATATTTACTTATTTGAATTCGTACAAATTCTAATTTTGTTTTATTTCTTAATGTAATTATTTTAATTATTTTGATATAAGGATTACTTTGACGTTAATTAGTTCGTTGTTTCGTATTCTTTTGTAAACTTTTGAAATAAAATCAAAAATAACGTTTACGGATATTATTTTCATGTTTTCTTAAAAACTAGTGTTATAGACCAATTACGCAATTAATAACCTGTTAACTAAGTTATTTTGTTTATAATTAATATAATATCGTACGTAAACTTCTAAAGTTTAATTCGCTTTATTTATTTATTTATTTAGATATAATTTAAAAGCCTTAGATAATTTATGATTTCGGTCCATTTGTATTATAAAGCTTCGCTAGAATTTAGATATAAATATTAAACCTTTAGTTAAGATAGTTTTTATAAGTATTCCGTATATTTCAAAACTGTATTTAAAAACTATATATATTATTTGTTCGGCGTTTATGTTTTTCTAATATAGTAGAAAATAGGAAAGCTTCGTACATCGATCAACGATTACTAAAATACTGTCCTAATATATTCTTATAACAAAATCTTTTAATATTAAAAGTTTAGTAATAAAGTTAACTATAATTAAATGCTATAGTCGTTTTGCAACTAATAATAGTTATAACTTTCTATAAGTCTTGTATTGTTGTACTTTAGTTTTATTATAAAGATTATATTATCGTGGAATTCTCTGAATAACTATTTTTATTTTGAGAAAGGAATATATGCATTAAAGTCGTTTTAGGGTTTTATAAATCCCTGAATATCCATGTAATTAGCGTTTATGTATTTTTAGTATTAAATTCTTTTAGTACTTTTCTAGAAGTTATATTTTATTTATTTTTGGTTTTTTAGAAGACCGTTATTATGTTGCTAGGTTTTCTAATATATATCAAAAGGTATTGCCCCAATTTTCGTAATCTGTTATAAGCGTAAATATCTTTTTGGAATAGTATTAAAATTATATACTTAACTTTAATCAATTTCTTTTCGAAATCTTGTTATCTGCTTAAAGTATTGCCTTTGCCGTTTTTTAAGCTTTTCTTATAGATAATGACGAAGTTAAAGTTCGCCAATTTTTTTACGTATTTCAATTATCGTTCTGTAAGTTCGTTGATTATAACAAAACCGGTAAATTTTTAATAATCCGTATAATCTTTAATCTGATATAAGTTTCTCTTAAAAATATTTGAACTTTCGAAATATTATAATAATGGCCATAAATTCCTTATCTGGAATGTCGTAATTAAGCTCGGCTTCTTTTAACTTATATAAGAAAAATGCAATAAGATGTATTATGTTTTAATTATTTCGTTATCCGATTATTACATTTAATGCGTAATCTAAAATATCGGTTTTTAACTTAACGGGACGAATTAGATGATATATAATTAATATTAATTCGTTAATAATTGCATCTTTAATTTTTAGAAACGTTTTTTTATTTCGGGCATTTATTTAAACTTTTCTTCTTTTTTTATAAGGTTAATCAGAAATATGGCTATTTTACTAAAGTTTCGAATAAACTTCCAATAGTAATTAGCGAATCCAAAGAATATCTATACCTTTTTGATTATCGTTAGCCTGTGCCATTTTATAATTACAGCGATTTTCTTCAGGTTTATTTTGATATATCCTAAGATAATAATATATTCTAGGTATTTTATCTTTTGTTTATAAAAATCACTTTTTTTGCGTTAATTAACAGTTTTACGTTTAATAAAAATTAAAAAACTTATAAATATATTTGGCATACACCTTTTTCGTGTTTAAAAAGATAAGAATGTTGTTAAAATAACATTCCACAAATATATTACGGTATTTTCGTAATATATAATTTATTATTTACTAGAAGCTTACTGGTATATTCGTAAGTGCTATTGGTGTAACTAAGTATTTAAATAGTTTATATTTTGTCTTAAAAGCTGTTTTTTATTTATTTTGTTTTTATTACTAACAAGGTTATATTTATCTTTATGCTTGAATACTGTAAGTTATTTGGTTCTATAAAATCCGCTTTTACTTTTGTAATTAATGGCAATGATATTCGATTTTTAACCGCAATATCGTTTAATTGTCGATAATGGATTACAAATTACAAGTCCTTATGTTTCTTAGAAAGGAAAAATATAGGATATTGTGTTAGTGAATTTAAAGATTGAATTTATCCTTTTTATAACGAATTTTTCAAATATTTTTTAAAAGCGCGTAATTCGTTTTCGTTAAGGTTGTAAATAAGGTAAAATTTCGTCGAAAATCCCTTTTTAAGAATTCTTTCATAATCTTATTCGCTATCTTTTAATAATGTTATATCGAACTCCTTTTTAAAAAGCTATTTATACCGGATTTATTGCGGTACTATATTAATCGGATATTTTGACTTTTGAGGCTGTTATTTTAGATCGTTATTTAATTACCTTAATTTAGCTTTAATAATGGTAATAATACGTCGTATTTTCCTTTAATATCCGTTTTTTTATGTTTTGTTTCTTTGGATGGTAAGGTATTTATCGTGTTTTTATGTCTATATTCGTTGCCGTTGTCGATTAAATAATAAGATCTTTTTTCCCTTTTTTGTTTATTAATAGAATGTGAGGTAAATTTCGCCTAGCTAGTGCCGCCATTAATTAAAATTCCGTACTGGCGTATTTATATCAATTTTAATATTATATCGTAATTCTCAAATAGTACAATGTTAAAATTAATTATCTGGTATTGTTTTTATATAAAGATTTCGAAATAATTAATTTTACGTAAAGTTTTCCCATTATAGTAAACGAAGTCCTAACTTTCGGCATTCGTAATTATGTAATATTTTAACTTATATCTTTGTAGTAATTTAACTTTATTGACTATATCCGTTATAATACAATTTCTATCTAGAGTTCCGCAATTTATTATTGCGATATACCGGTACGTTCCGATTTGTATTTTTAAGGTGATCAGGTTATTAACGACTTTTGTCGTTACGTTTAAAGCCTTTTTTGGGAATTTTTTCAGATTTTTTGGGTTTCGTTATTTTGCGGTTTTCTTATAGATAATTTTCGGTTTTGTAATTTTTTCTCGAATTTGTCAAAAATTTGTCTATATTTTTGTATACAGCGCGTTAAGTTGCTGTATCTGTCATTATTGTTGACGTGTTATCTTTTCCAGCAGTATTAATTATTTTTGATTTTGTTATAATTTCTTGTATTAAGTAAATTATTTTTCTACAATTTCGACCGTTTTCTATTATAGGTCGTATTATTTATTATTCTATCATTCGTTTACAAATTAATATATTTTTAATAACTTTTTTATTAAGGTTTATTCTAAATATTAACTGAAAATAAGAATCTGTAATAGCCTTTTGGTAATGTTTTTTGTGAGATAAGCGAAGGTACAACGCTAACCATAAAACCAAAAGATCAGCAATTCCAAACCCGAATTAGGGTTTAGACACCCTAATCCACTTTATACGGATTAGTTGTACATATTATCACAATTATTTTCCCCCTTTTAATGAAATTGTCCCGATTTCAGGACTAAATAACGTATCGAACCCCTAAGGCTTTTATTACGCCCTATAAGCATATAGCGCAGTCGGACCTTTTGCGCCGACCATCCGCCAAACGCCAGCAGTTAAAATCTTTTCGGTCAGCCTCCTGGCTTTTTTTTAGCTTGCAGCCGCTCTTATAAGGGTCGAACCCTGCCTCCGATATATCGCCGAAATGGCGCCGAACTAGCTAATGCACCCAATTGGGGCTTGGAATAATTGTGAGATAAACGAGAGTGCGACGTTAACTATAAGACCGAAAGATCAGTAATTCTAAACCCCAATTGCGGCTTGAATACTTTAATCTACCTCATTAGAATTGGCTATGCATATTATCACATTTTTTGCCGTATATTAAATTGACTTTTTTCGTTTAATAATTGTATTATTCGAAATAGCAAAAAAGGTTTTCTTACGGATATTACCTTTTTTCGGGCTCGCTTTCTGCTTCGGCTAATTAATAAATATTATTTTTCGGAGCTATAAATCGAAAGTGCCGATATTATTATTCGTAATTTTTGTTATTTCTTGTTCGGTTTGGAAAGTCGAATTCTTTATGATATATACGGGTAACTTTTTTGAATATACGGTCTCCATCTTTTATAATTAAAGTACTCCCGTCGTCAACAATATAGAGCGTATATTTTGCCGTATTTGATCAAGCTTTCCAGAACAAACGTTTTTTATTTTATCCTGGTATTCTCGTAATTATTTTTATAGTTTTTCTTATTATCGTTATGATATTTCTTAAGTTGGTTTTTTGGCTTTTCGCATCCCTTATTAAATTTTTCGCTATAAGGGGCCCGGTACGTATTTAGTGCGAATTATGTTAATAGATTTACTTCCGTTTTTCTGATTTTTTCTGGATTGTTTTTCGGGTATGGGTTTTCAGTTATCCTAACGAGGTTTTTTTAAATGCCTTGTATTATGTTGCTTTATACCCTATTTTTTCATAATTAAAGTATTTGATATGGTTTTAATTTTTTTAGAGGTGGCCCTTAGTTTTATAGGTTTCGGTTTCGTGTCGTAAGAAATATTAACGCGCCGAAAAATATTAGTATTAGCCGTATATCGGGCTTTATTATGATTTTTTCCTTTAGTACCATTAGTATATTAGCCATATTGTCGATCGTTAATCATAATTACTATAACGATATAATTTAACAAATATTTAAGCCGGTTAAATTTAAATAAAAATTTTTGTATTTCTTTTTTATATTTTTTAAAAACTTGGTTATTTATAATTTTTGTCATTAATTTAGCTTAAATACCAGTTGAATAAACGTATTACCGTAATTAGATACTAATCCCCTTTGTTGTAATTATTAAATTTATATTTCGGCTTCAATATTTTCGTATATTAATGCGAAAATATCTATTAATATTTATTCGAATTATTCGTAATCGTTATAAATTTACATTAGTTCTTAGTTTTGTTTTTTTACTGGCAAAGTAACGTATTTCCTTATAGTAAACTCGAATTAAGTAACCGCGTTTCCGATAAATCGTCTAATTACAAATTCGATTCGTATAATAGGGATAATAAGTCGAATAAGAAAATACTTAAAGAATATTCGGTATTAGGTTAAGAACAATTATAGCTTAGTCGAGATTTCGTTAAAAGATTCCGGTTTAAGAAGTTTAAAGATTTTTTTTAGTTTTTTAGTAAAATTCAGTTAAATAACTTAGTTTGCTTAAAAAAGCTTTTTCGTTTCGAGACCTTTTTTTTCTTTAAGTTTTTTTATAAGCGACTTAGAAAAACGTCGTAAAATCGTTTTTGTTCTTCTTAAATCAAATAATGCGTTTGTTTATAATATCCAGGCGTCGAAGAACTTCTTCGCGAGAAAACCGAGGCTGCTTTTTTTTCCTCTCATTTTATTTCAGTGTCCCGGTTATTAAGAACTTGGCAAAAAAGATATTCGAGTTGCTTATTAATAAATATAAAGTTAATAATATTGCTAAAAGTTTAACGATATTATTAAATAAAAACATATAACATATAACGGCTATACGGTTTAATTAATTATAAAATATAAGTCGTACGGGTTTTTATTGATAGACACATCGTAAGAATATAAATAATAAATATAATTATCTAATCACGTTGCGTAATACCAAATGTATTTTGGGTAACGAAATTACATTATAAGCTGGTAGAATTGAAAATATAGCAATAATAAGCGTATATATTTTTGTAGATACCTCGTTAAATCTTTTGTATTATTTCGAATCCATACTAGACAACTTTATGGATCCCGTTAAATTTCTTGGATTACTTCGGATCTATACTAGATAACTATATAGATCCCGTTAGATCTCTTGGATTACTTCGGATTTATGTTAAGTAGTCTTAACTCATTTGAGCCCTGTTTTAATCACTTCGCGACCGTTTCCAATACCTGTCCTAGCTGGGTCATAATATAATTCGAAATATTAAAAAACTTAATTAATATAATAATATTATATTATAGGTTTAAACACTTTTTAAGAAAGAATATCACAGGAAACTCTTAAAATATAATTAATAAAGTGCTAAAACAAGCGTTAAAAAGGGTATTAAGAATGTTTAACTTTATTATTAATTTTAATAAAAACAAAGTATACGTTTATAAAAATTATTTAAAAAAGCGATTATAAAAAATTGCGAGATAATGGATAGCTGTGAGCTAGGTGAGGTGACCTCCGACCAGTCGTAAAGCAGATTTTAAGAAATAAATGTATTAGGTTACTTTTATCTGGCCTTTCCTATTAGCTGCTAGATAGTGGATTTATATTAGTAAATAAGTCGGTGACTAATCGGTAACTGGTCGGTTACCAGCCTTATCTTTATAAGGGATGTATTCTTATAATTACTTCCCTTTTTTAAATTATTAATTCTTAATAATATTATTATTAATTTAATATAACGCGTTTTGTAAATCTAGTTAGGTATACTTACTGATAATTTATTATTATATTATATTATAAATAGTTCTCGTAATAATTAATACGTATTATATTACGTAATTAATTATATTCCGTCTTATTCTTTGTTATAATCCATTTTAACCCTATTTTATTTACTGTTTTTCCCCCTTTACGCCTATATTTTTATTCTTTTTACATTCGCATTTCGTTTAATTTTTTAATTTTTTATTCTTATTTCGCCATTTCCGTTTATATACCTATTATCTCCGTTCGCCATATCTTTTTTTCGTGAAGAATTCCAAAAGAAATAATTTTTTAATATTAATAAAAAATAAGATTGGTTGAACGTTACCCTTTTCATGTTAACGGTAGGATAAATCTTAATTATATTACGGGCGGTTATCAGCCAAATTATATTTACGTAATTTAAGACAATTTTCATTATCGTACGGTTTACGTTTCAATTTCGGGCGTTTTAAACTATGTTATAATTAATTATTATTATAAAATCTTTTGGTCGGTAAGTAATTATTTTTAATATTATTAATATCGTTATTTAATTTCCGTTTAAAATTTAATTATTTTTAAAAATACCGCTTAAATAATTTTTTAATTCGATACCGATAATTAGAAATTAAATGAAAAATTCGAAAAAACTTATATTACGGGTACCTAATAGGAATATTTTAATATAATTACGGTCGGTCGTTAACTTGACGTCGTTCGTAAGGTCGAACTTACTTTTAACTTAATTATTATTAAAAAATAATACTTTTTTAAATATAATACAAGTTAATTTCCGATTAATAATTATAATCACGAAAATTTTTTTAATAGCGTTGTATAAGTTTATAAATTTAAATCCTTTTTATAAATATTACGATCCTTTTTTATTATTCCGTAATCAATTTCCAATTAAACGTAATTTTAATGTATCTTTATAAATAAGGCAATTTTCGAAAACCGTTATGCTATTCCGTTTTTTACTTATAAGCATTTTCTGCTCTTTTTGAATATTTTAACGAAATTTTAATATTTATTATTAACTATAATTAAAAAATGGTTTTACCCGGCAAAACTATTATTAAACCTAAATACGTTAAGCGTTTTAAAAACGGCGCCTTATTTCCGATTAATAACAAATTGTATTCCGGTTATTTAGGCCTTGTTTTTTATAAGTAATAAAAAGTTTTTAAATTTTTTCCGGGTTTTACGTCCAGTAAATTTAATAAACGTACCAGTTTTTATTATCATATATTTTTTAATTATTATCCGATATTTGTATATTAACTTTCGTAATATGCTTATTACGGGCTAATAAATATAAAATTTAATAAGTAAATGCGAAAGTTTATTTTCGAAATAAAAATTTGATTTTTTTTATATTATTTATTGGTTTTTAACTGGTATATAATAAAATAATTACTTACTAAAAGTTTCAAAATAAGTGTGTAATTATGTAATATTTTAACGTTAATATTTTAAATTTATTTAGGATTATTTTTTAGAATTTCTATAATTATTACGTAAAAAATTTCGATCGGATTATTATTAGCTTACAGTTTTTGGGTTATTTTACTTTTTATATATATTTAATTTCTTTTTTGTAATATTATAATATTTGAAACGCGTATTCGAATTAGTTTTGAAACTTTTACACATTATATTCGGCGGGTTAATTATTTTATTTGATTATATATTTATATTATCCCCGGTTATCTTCGTAATATGTAATATCTTTTCCCATTTATTTTTCCTATTTCTTTATTAAGTCCGGTAATGTTATTTAAATGTTACCCGGTTTTTATTTCTGTCATAATTTTAATAAAGATATTAAAACTATATTATATATATGTTAATATTTAATAAAAAGGATTATTCTATATATTTGGGAACTTATTTAATTTTTAATTGTAACCCGGATATAAATAAATATAAATTTCGTAATTTTATATTTAAAATATTTAATTAATCAACTTAATTATTATTTCAATTATAATTCTACAAATATATAATATTATTTATAATATTTCTTTCAAGTTATCGCTAATCTTTTTAATATTCGTATATTATTCTTTAAAAAGCCGCTATTTTTTTCGAAACGTTTTTTAATTCCTTATACTTATTTTTTAACTTTTAAAAAAGTATTTTATTATCTTTAAATAATATTTATATTAGCTTTCGAACGGAAAATAACCGGTAAATATATTCCGCTTATTATTATATACGAATTCCGTATTTTATAATAGTTTTATTTAACTATTTTAATATTTATTAACGTAATTACGAAAATAATGTTTTAAAACTTAATAAATACGTTCCGTTTCTTTATCGATTTGCGAATAATAAATAATTAATATTTATCGCTTTATTCTTTGTTTTTTATAAATTTATATTTAAAATTAACTCATTAATAATTAATTTTTATTATTAATAATTTCGTTTAACGTATTAAACTTATTTTTAACTTTATCGTAAAATAATTAAGTTAATTTGGTTGCAAGTAATGTTTTAATTATAAGGATAAATAGTTTTAATTTCATTAAACGGTTAACGATTACTAGGATTACGTCGTACTTTAGCCCGTTTAAACCTAAGCTTTTGGGAAATCCCGTAATAAAATTTAACGAGATTTTTTAAAAAGGTTATTTAAAAAACGATAAGGGTTATAATTATCTATATAATTTATAACGTAATTATATTATGGCTTAGCAGTTCGGATATTATTTAATATATTTTTAAATATGTTTCGTTATATATTTCTAATAAAATATTTTGGTTAATACTTTTAACTTACTAATATAATTTATATATCTTACTTTTACATCATTATAGAATTAATTAATGAATTATATCCGTAAAACGTTTTACGATAAAATTATATATTAATTCCGATAATATTTAATCTTATTTAGGTTTAAAAAATATCTTTTTTTTATTTCGGTTTCACATTTAATTATTTGTATTAATTTTATATTATTTAAATTTTGATATGCAACCCTTAAATCTAATCGTAAAATTATTAGTAAATTTTCGATTATAATATTATTTTGTTTTTGGGTAGTGTTTTTGTCAAAAAACGTAAAATGTATTAGTTATAAATATTAACCTTAATATTAGTTTCGTTTTTTTAAACTTTTCGGAATTTAATTATAATACCGTTATAACTTACGGTTATTATTATTTAACCGTTAATCGTATTATTATTGTGATTTACGTTTATATTATTATTTGCAAACTATAAATTCACTAAATATGTAAATTTTTATTTTCCTTTTAGTTTCGAAAACCTTTTACGATTATATCATAAGGGTCTTTTGCTTTTTTTACGTTAATAATAATTATTTAAATTTCCGCCACTTGAAATTTATTTGAGAATTTTATAATATACGAACTTGACGTTATTTTTATAAGGCCTTTTGCCCTTTTATAATATTCTAAATCGCGTTATATATTTGTAACCGGTTTTTGTACGTTTTCTGATATGTTATTCGTAAGTTTAAATTTTTGCATAACGTAAGAATTATATTTCCATATATAATTTCCCTTAAAATATAATTCGGGCGTTTAAAATATTTCTTTTCCGAGTTAACGGCGCCCGATTAATTTTAGATTTTAAAATTAAATTACGTAAGGCGGTAAATTCATTTAGTTCAATTCATCCTAAGGTTACGCGCCGGCGCCTTTATTATGTTTTTAACGTTATATAACCGGTAAGTAGGAGGAAATTTCTTTCCGTATTTTTAAGGTATTATCGTTAATACTTTAAGGTTTTTATAATTGCTAATAATTTTTGTTATTTTGTAATTTACTGTTTTTCGGTTAGAATTAATTTTGCGTTTAATATTCGATTAAAAGTTAATATTTTCCGTACTTTTATAAAAATATCCTGAATATGCCTTTTACCAAGGCGTTTATTTCGACCTTCGTATATTTAACGTTATTTTAATATGGGAAAATAATTGCCGATTAAAAGGTATTTTTTAAGATTCGGCATACCTTTTTAACGTTTTCTAATTACCGGAATTTTATTATTTTATTTTTATTTTGCGCCTTTTTAGGCATTTCATAGTAAGTTCGGCAATACACAAATAATAAGCGATAAATTGCGGATAAAGGTTTACGAATTTTAAAAATATTTAAATATTATAAATTAATTTTGGTTTTGGCTATATTTTAATAATATCGACCCGTTAGCGGATTATTTCTAAACCGTCGATATTAATTATAAATTTTAAAACCTTTAATATCTTGATTAAGAAATTCGTATTTAAATATTTTAAAAAATTGTTGATTATATAAAAACTGTTTTTAAACCAATTAAAATATTTCGTATATCTTTTAGCTTATTCGAATAAATAATTATATAATTTAAATATATAACGTATATATAATTAATTAATTTAATTAATATCTTATATATATAAACCTGGAACGTAATTCACCTTTTATTAAATCCGAATAATATAATTCTATATTTAATTTACTCGTATTGCGTTTGGAAAACAGTTTTTTATTAATTGTTTTTTTTAATTTTGATATGGTAGTAAATACTTTTAAAATTAATCTTAGAAAATACTTTAGTTGATTTTAAAAAATATATTATTTTCGTGATTAAAAATAAAATATGTTGGTTTTTTATCGTTACCCGATTTCACATCTTATAATTAACGTATTGTTGGAAATTACCGTTCTTTTTAAGTAGGAATAATATAAATATTTTTGCGTTTATTTTCAAATAACGTATCCGGTCTACTTTTATATTTTTTTTAGATATGTTTTTCGAATACCTCTTTTGGGTTTTCGAAATTAGGTAAATTAGGCCGAATAAAGGTGTTTTCCTTGAAATCAGATTTATTGCATATTTTGCCTTTAAGAATTAAAGTATATTTTTCGTTATTTGGTCGGAATATATTTGCCGGAATATTTTCTGGCGTATAAATAAAATAAATATTTTTTATTTTTGTTTTTTTTCGAATTCTGGGTTATTTAGCTTTTTGACAAGGTTTATCAAATTAACGTTATAACTTTTTTTGTCGCAAAACGTTAAATTTATAATTTCACATCCGTCGACCTTTAATGATAGTTTTTATAATTATTAACATATAATTATATCTAATAAAACGTTAAAACTGTTTATTTTTAATTTAAATAATAAGAAATCGAGCGTTTTCAGATTACGGTATATTACAAAATAAATTTATTTAAATTTCTGTTCGTTCTCCTTATTACATATTATATTAATAAGAATTTCGTATGCGTTATAATATTTGATATACGTATTATTAATACTAATAAGGCCCGGTATATCCGTTAACATTAATTAGAAATTCAAATCTTTATTAATTTTTTATTGATAATGTTCATTTATATTCCGATATCCATATTTATTTGTACTGTTATATCTCTCGTATTTTTCTTAATAAATGCCTTTTTTCAAAAAGTGGTTTTATTCCGACCGTTTTATAATTATTAGTCGAAATAAATTGGACAGATACGTTTATTCCGGCTTTTTTTGGGTTTACGTTTAAAGATTAATTTAATTTATCGTTATACATTATGAAGTTTTGTACGGTTTTCGGAGGTTTGTTTTTATATGGCCGGGATAACCAAGTTTTCGTATGTTTTTTGGATTTACCATTTACGTTTTTATGGCCTGGTTTCTCATAATTATAATAATTAAGTAAGGCTTTATAAAAATTAAAGGTATTAAATCGTACGGATTTATTCCGATCGGAATTAAATTAGTAATTATTAGTTTTCCGAATATAAAAATGCCCGTAATCCGTATTATTTTTATAGAACGCCTTTAATTTATTTTGGAGATTTTTTCCCCCAAAAACATGAAAATAAAATCCTTTTATTTTTATTAATATTTTTAACGTAAAATTATTAGTTTTTTTCGCCCTTTTTTAGGTGTCCTAATAACGTCTTGTTTTATTTATTACGTTATTAATTGTTTTAACCTAATCTGTTTTTATAATAAGGTATTTGGTAACTTTAATATTAATTTATAAAAAGAATTAAAAGTAAAACGGTTATTATTTCGATTATTTTCTGGATTAAAAACGTCTGTAAATTTGATTTTATAAATTGTGAACTTTTATTTAATATCAAAGTTTAACGGCAATTAATCAAATCGTTATCGTAATGCTATAAATTGTTTCTTATATTCCTTATTAAGAAAATTAGGATTTACTTTATTTTTCCTAATAAAAATTTATAAATTTTATATTTTGAATTTTTTTGTAATTAAAATAATTAAATATAATACGATATAATTGCGAACCGTTCGTAATAAAAATATTTATATAATTTACCGCTTATCAAACATAAGTAAAGACATTTTGCCTTAACTTTTTAACGTAAATTTCCGTAAAAAGTTTTATTTAATTCTTTTTAATTAACGCGCGTTCGGAAAGCTTTCGGCAAGTATAACGCAGTATTTATTTATTACTTTTAAATTTTTGCAATAATATCGTAATTAACGTATAAAGTTTTACTTTTTTAATTTATATTATCATTTCGGATTTGGCCAATTATCGGAATAATTCCCAATATTATTTATTTTATTAATAACTAATTTTTAAAATCTGGTTATTCTTAAGAGATTTATTTTTTTTCTTTAAATTCCGGGTTACGGTTATTATATTTTGCTTATTTTCCGACAATTTAGTTAACGGTTATCGGGACGTATTTTTATTATATACGTAAAGTGATTCGGGATTCCGAGCATTATGGTCCTTTGCCTGTTAAGGCTTTGTTATACGCTTTTTCGCTTATTCCTATATTTTAATCGATCGTTAGTTAGTTGGGTTCCGATTAGCAGTTTTTCAATTAGTAACTTAGATTCGTTTTGTAATTGGCAAAGTTTGCTTTTATTAATTATTGCGTTATCTTTTATAATAAAGATGGAAAAATTATGAGATAATAAATAATTTTAATTTAAGTAAGGTAATCTTTAACTAGTTGTAAAGCAGATTCTAAGAAATAAATATATTAAGTTATTTTTATCTAACGGTTTCCATTAGTTGCCAGATGGCAAATTTATACTAGTAAATAGGTCTGTGGCTGATCGGTGGCTGGTCGGCTACCAGCCTTATCCTTATAGGGTCTATATTATTACAAAAATATAAATTCAATTTTTAATATTATTTGAAAGGTATTTTACTGTTATGGTGTCAAGAATATAAGAAATTATAATTTGTAATTAAATATCGATAATTCAGCGTTGTTACGCTTAATAATCAAAATTTTTAATTTTTAATTACTGAAATATAAAACCCAATTTATAAAACTTACTAATTTCTAAAAGCTACTTGTAAAAAGAAATATAACCTTATTAAAAGTATAAAAGAAAAACGAAAACAACACATATTTTATAATGAAATACGGATTATGTAATTGCTTGGTTGTAATAATACGATGTTAAAATGTATTAGTATTATATTAATAAATAAATAATTATATAATATAAAAATACTTCGATGGGTGTATTAGACATTTATTTCAACAATTTTTTATTTATTCGAAATAGGGAAAAATATATACTAAAAACGTGTATAAGGCTTAAAGATGTTGTAAAACATTAAATTAATATTTAATATAATAAAGGTATTTTGTGTATAAGAAATAAAATATTTAAAATATATTATAAGATTAAAACTAATCAAAATACACTTTAAAGAATTGTTAAAATTATAGAATAATAAACGTAAGTTACGGTAAAAAAACTAAAAATATTTTTAATATCTATTGATTATTAAAACATATTTATTAGAATTTTCATTAACATTTTTATACTTTTAATTAATTTTATTAAAATGATTTCCAATATATAATATAACAAAATTTTAAATGGTTTAAAAATATAAGTATTTATAAATTAATATTAATTATATACCATTTATTACATTCTGTCAAATTAAAAACCGATATATCGGATTACGCATTAACCGTAATAATTAGATAACAGACTAATTACGGCAAATTATATTTTATCGTATATTCTTCATACAACTTAAAAACTAGTAAATTTAATTACCTTATTTTCAAAAAGACGTTTATTGTTATTATTACGGGTTTTTAAAAAGCGAAGCATTTTCTTAAAAGAAATATTTATTAATTTAAGGTTTATCTAGATTGTTCAAATCTGACCTCTTTTATTACGATTAAAAAATCTATAAAATAATAATTACAATATGTAGAAAAGTAATAAATATCAATATTATTATTATTTATGAAAAAGACATAAAAGGTTACAAAACTGGTATTTAAAATAAGTAATTGAAATTCGAAAGGTTTCATTTAAATTAACCAAACTTCCTTTGACATGATTTTAACAAAATACTTATATTTATATCACAATAAAGTAATACAAATTATATTATATAATGTATATTGAGAAATGAAGAATATATAAAAACATAGATATTTTAAAGAAACAATTAATAAACGATCCTATCTTATATATAAATATTAATTGTATAAATATTCAAAGATTTATAAAACTCTAAAACGGATTTAAAGGCATTACCATTTCTGATATTACGAATAATAATTTAAAACAAATAATTTAATAATAGAACCTCTATAGTAAGGATAAAATATAACGATTTCAAGTTCACGGAACGTTTCAACTATTTGTAAATTTAAAATTATTACAAAATCTGAATTATTATAAATCTTATTATTTAATTTATTTTGTTTCAGGAATTAATAATAAAACGTATTATGATAATATTTCTCTTATCCTTAACGAATTTACGACAATTTCTTATTTTCATTAGCTTATTATTAGAATATAAATACGGCAAAAATAATATATCCTGATTATTGTACAGAATTATTTTAAATAAACCTATTACGTTTATTTCGAAGTTTTAGCAAAGTATTATACTGTAAATCGGCGTAAATTATAAGTTATCTAATATTTCTTTATTTAAACTAATAAATAAATCAAGAATTTATATCAAATATTAAACATATATTTACAATATTATATTAATTACAAATAAAGTGACTAAGTTCAAAATTTGGCGATTAGTTATTTAACAAATAACATTAGTTATTACGAAAAAATTAAAATTACAGTAATAAATGCTCGCTTTAAATTTACTTCGGAAATGTGCCGGACAATGCTTTATAAACTTATTAATATTAAAATAAATTTATATTAAAATAAGCAAAATGATTATACTATAAAATAAATCCAAAATTGAAATTCGTATATAAAGAAATAAATTGATATTATAAAGAACAATAGTGAAAAACGCAATTTTTGAAAGAGGAAAAATAACGTACGTTATTATTAAAAACATTTAAATCAAACTATTACAGCGAACATGTTATTAATTTACCTAGAAACTTGAGGAATATCCGAAAAAGGTTCTGATTTGCAGATAACAAAAATTATAAGAAATAATTTAAGATTTTATTCAATAAGAGGATATACAAACCTTTTCTTCAATTAAAAAAACGATGTTGTTGATTAAAAATTTAGATTCACCGTTAAGAAGCGAAATTAAGTCAGTGCTTTTTATATAAAAAACCGATTTATTATATATTTATCTGTTGTAAAAAAGTATGTCGTGGATTTATATAATTTATATATTGTAGTTAAATTACTTAGATTACTTAGATTACTTAAATAGACTAAAAGTATTTATCCGGGTTTTAGCTGTTATGTATTGACGTAAAGTTTAAACTAACGTTTTTGAAAAATAAAAACCTTTATTTTCGTAATATTATTTCATTTTTAACAATTTTTAATTTTAAAAATAAAAACTATAGGTAAATATTTTGCAAATATTCTTGGATCGCTTTTTAAATGATTTTATTATAACAGATTATGTTCCAAAAAAAGAAAAAAAAGCCCCGCTTAAATTAACGCGAATTCTATAATAATTATACGGAGTTTGAAAAAATTTGAATTTTAAGTTATTTTTTATTCGCATTAAATTTACTTTAAAAATCAAAGGCTTTTTTCCTAGTTAATACTCCAAGCTGTAATAGTTTTATCGGTGATTATTGTTCCTTTAATAAGGTATTAATTATGAACTTTGTTATGAAAATCGGAAAATTATACATTAAATGGCATAAAAGAAAATAAGTAGTGAGAGAGAAATTTTCTTAATAATATAAAAGCAGATTATTATAATATATTTTAGAAAGAATTTGGCATATTAAAACATGGAAATGAATTAAATTATTTAAAAGAATAAAAATGATTAAATTATATACCTCTAAATATACGGCGAATAAATGCAAGTTATTATTAAAATAAATATTATAGCGGAAACCTTTACTTTTTCACTTGGAATAATGTAAAGTTAAATTTAAAGTTTGGGCCATTATTACCTGTATTTTTAGTAGCCTTAAAAACGGTCGATTAAAATTTCGACCGTAAAACGTTTTAACTAGATTTATCGTATCTTTTAAGTATTTAAAATAATTTTTATATATTTTCTTTTAGCATTTAATGCTTTAGTTAATCAAATATTAAGCCTTATTAATAATAGCTTTAAAATGTAAATTTACTTCTCTTTCGTATTTACCACTATTCCTGTCTTTATAACATTTTAGGTTTATTGGTAAATGATGTACTTCCTTGTGATTTACCATAAAACAATATAAAATGTAAAGTATAATTGTATAATTTTATATAGCGATAGTTAGTAATTAATTTGAGAAATAATTTTATTAATTTTAAATACATTAAAACTTGTACAAATATAGTCGTTATTAAGTATTTTACTTTTAATTTATAAAACGTTAACAGTAACGTTTTATTTTATAGATAATAAATACACTCCATTTTCTTTTAACAAAATACATCTTATAACTGTTTAATATAATATTAAGTTTTTTATGGTTTAGAGAAATATGACGTAATTTAGAAATGATTTTATATTTTTTTTCAATTCTATTATTAAGACTTTTATTTTGAATGTAATCTTAATATTGTTTTAAAAAAGTTAAAGATTTTCTGTATTATGTTTATATTATCGTTATAGATCATAGTCTATTTATTTTCGTATTTGAAAATTTATTTTACAATTTCTTTAATAATTAATGGAGTGTTTAAAACATTATTTTAATTTTTAATTTTATCATTTTATTTATTTAGTCCATTAGATATAATGTATCGTTAAAAATTAATGTTTTATAGAGTTTCTTTTAAAGAAATTAACGTTAAATCTCAGTATAATAAATCTATTTATATTAAAAATAATCTTTTGCTGGTTTATATATTTCGAATTAATTTGTTGTTAAAACGTAGAGTCAGTATTTTATTGTCTAAGGTTTTTTAAAACTCAATAATGTTCATATTTAAAAATTTTGCCAATAATCACCTCAATTTGATCCACTCTAATTTTGCAAATAGAATTCTGTCATAAAGGTGAATTGCTAAAAGAAATTCCAGATCATAATGTTTTATATTTCAATAAAAACATTGGTAAATTATAATAAATTATATAGATTACTACCGATTATTGTTAATTTGTTATAAATATTATAACTTTGCAATATTTCTTTAAAAATGTTTCGTAAATTAGAAACATTATATTTTTTGATAAACGGTTAATAATTTTAATCAACTTTTAATAATTATAGAACAGAGTTTCGTAAAACTTCTAAGTGAATTATTTTTCTTAATATTTAAAATCATAAAGCTTAAGATAATATAGAAACTCATTTTTTGGTTGTTTCTTTAATTATTAAACCTTTTTTTCATTCTTCCGTGACGTGAAACTTTCGAAGTTGTATTAATAATTTCGAAAGGAACGTTTTCTATATTTTATGTAATTTTATGGCATTATTTCAATTTCATGATTATACTTATAATATTATTAAGAATATTGGAATAACAATAGTTATTGTAATTAGAATTATTGGCTAAAATGTTTCTTAATGTAATATATCTTAAAGCTAAACTTAAAGAAGAATATGATGTAGATTTTGTGTTGATTATTTACTTTCTATATTTTTATAATTTAAATAAACCTTTTGTAATCTAAACAAATCTGAAAAAACGCTTTAGTGTTATTAAAAATATGTTTTATTCTTCGAAAATATTAATAATTGTTAATAAGTTATTATCGTATATTTAGTGTTTACTTTTTGTATTCAGTAAAACAGTAAATTAATAAGTTCTTAAATACGACTTTTTTAAAATTATTTTAAAATACCGCATAGAGCGTAATTTGAGCCGTTAAATTTAAATCCTTTTTGTATTTGCAGTAGGTACTCTTATTATAAATATTTTGAGAATTTCGTTTTAAACAGTTTTTAAAAAAACCCTTTTAATTCTCTTTAAAAGTTTTAATTCTTTTATTATCTTTTCAATAGTAAGTTTTGTTAATAATTTTATTTTATTTGTGCATATTTATATTAAGTTACGGCAGTAGTTCATCAATTTTAATATATATGGTATATTTATAGCGCTATTTTACTAAAAATGAGTACATGTTAAATTATTTTAATTTAAAGTTTCGGGTTTATATTTAGCAGAAAATAGCAATAATTTTTAAAATGTTTAATCTTTATCTCTGTTCTATATTTCTTGCTAGGTTAATTCGGATACCTATATTAAATAAAATTTGAATTGTTAAGCGATTTAGTTTCTATATTATTTTAAAGAATTTAGGATGAAATATCTATATAATCGATATCTAAAAATATAGAAGTATTTACATATTTTTGAAAACGTTTTTAATTAATAGTTGAAAACTTAGAAGAATGTTAATAAACGTTCTGAATATAATTAGATATTCGTAATATCAATACACTATTTTAAAAGTATTTCCTTATAGTTTTCGGATAGGGTAATAACCGTTTTGTCTATTAAACACGATAAATTATTTTCTTTCGTTAACGTTTCATCGAGTATAGTAATAAAAGTTAAACGGTAATTATTTTAATAGAAATGTCATTTATATATCGTTACTTAAATATTCATTAATAAATATAATTTTTGTTTTAGCTAATTTTAACTTATTAATTTTACTTTAAAGAATGTAAATATTACGCAACTATTTCAGGATTTCAAAAGTTAAATATATATTTTTGGGATTTAATTACCAACATTTTTGAAAATGGTTATAATATTTATAGTATCCTTATAATAAATTTAAGAAATTTTAATAATGCTTTTCCGTAAAAAAACATCCAGTAAAGTGATCAATTCTTTTAATAATAATTTCTAATCTTTTCAACTTTTAAATAATATTTTTCATTTGCAATATTTAGATAGTATTATAATAATTTTATCCGAGATTTATGTTTCTTGGATTGCATAACAAATCTTTCAATAGTTATTTTTAAATATTATTTTGTTATTTCTTTTTTTAAAAAAAAGTCTTTTGATATTTTAATCAATATTTGGATTATTAGGACGAAATTAAGATATTTTATAATAATGCTATATTTTGAGACATCTCTTTTATTTATTATATATTAATTTCAAATTTGTTATATTTAATTAAAAAGATTTCTATTTCTCCGAAAATAGAGACCTCGTTCTATATTCATATAAATTTCGGTTTAATGTAAGTAATTTATAAGATTTTAATTTATATTCTTAAATAAATTCAAATAGTTGTGTTTCGATTTACAAAATAAAATTATGTTTCGTTTTTAATTCCATTATAATTTTAAACGTTTTAATTTTATATTAATAAACAAATTTAATTTAATTAAGAACTTTCTTTATATATTTAAAGTTTTACATGAATAACGTTTATAATTTTTTAAGCACGAAAGTATTTCACGTTTTTTAATTAACATGAAATATTTGCAGAAAAACGTTTTTATTTTCGTATTTTCTTAATTGCGCATTTAATATCGTATTTATTAATATATTTGTATTTAGTCTTTTTAATTTATTAATAATTCAAAATGTGTTTTTATTATTAATTTGGGTTTCAGATTTTAGGAAATATAATGTTAAAAATATAAATATTTAGGAAATCCATTTTTATCTTTACAAGTTTCTACAAAACATTAAGTATCGAGGAATGACATAAATATTTTTACCATATTTCTTTTTAGATTCACTTTACTTCGGGATATAAATAACAACGCTTAAATTTGTGTAATTATCCGAAAGTGGTTTTATATCTGTATTCGTTATTTTATTCTGTAAATATTTTATTCTTTTATCCGCATTAAAGATTATCAATGTTTAACGCGTAAATAAACCATATAGTTAGTATCGTAATAAGTTAAAACATGTGATTATTTATGTTAATTGATTGAAAGCTTTTTATGTATATTATATATTTAAAACAATTTATCAATTTTCGAAGACAATAATTAGTAATTGTCAAAGTTTCGCTAAAATTAACCATATTTAACGTATATTCCGTGATTTCGTATATTAAGATGATTACGGCATTATAGCCTCATAGGTATGTTAAAAGCTGTTTATTTTAAACGATACTTATTAGCTTTATCCTCAGAAAATTAGCATATAGGATAATCCTTGTATTTTAACCTATCGTTTTATATCTGAGTAATGATGGTAATAATGATTTCTAGGTAGAAAAAGCTCGAAGTCATTTTTCTTTTCTATCTTATTTTTCTTTTACTTATTTATCAGCTTTAATATTCCTTCAAAGTTAAGAAATTGCATTTTTAAAACTTTTCTAAATCAAAAACGATATTCGTTTTTACAATGCCCTTTTTTGCTCTATTTAAAACAATATATATTAGAATTCTTTTTTTAGATTTTCTTGAAGCGATATTTGTTTTCGTAAGGCTTACCTTTACCTTTGTTAATTTCGTTGCTAAGGTCTTTATTATTATTCCGTTTATTGGTTTTTTAATAAAAGGAATTGCGATTAAAAGCGCGTTTATCGGCGATAATAACATAATAGATATATTTTACGAAAAAAATCTAGGTTTGGATTTTATATATAATTCTTCTTAAACTTAAGATCTTAGACCATTATAATAAGAGCGAAATAATATACTTTTTAATAAATATAAATATATTGGTAAGAAATTAAATTTGGTTATATATTTAAATCTTAGTTTAGTTGCACCGAAAAACGAAAATTTCATTTTAAGTTATTTTTTATTTAAATTGTAAAATAGTTTTTTTATCAAACATGTATTTATAGAGACGTAATTAATTATATTTAAAATACGATTGCGGTAGTTTCATAAATAAAGTTTAATAATAACTCCAAATTTTAAGAATACTATTCTTGTAAATAATTCCGAAATTATCATTATTTTCTAATAGTTTTTCAATTACAAACATTTATAAAATTTTATATAATATCTGGTTTGAACTTAAACTTTTTTTAGTCGTAAATCCGTTTTTTATTTCTGAACACTTAATTTATAACTTTTAATATCTAGCATTTCGTAATAATTAAAGAGTAAAATAATATTTTTAAGTAATTAATATGTGCCGAATAACAGCAAAATTACAGCTATTTATTGTCGAAGATATTTCGCATTTTCACCTTAAGCATTGTACTTTTATTATCAATATATATATATTTTTTGGCTAACGTTAAAATCCCTTTTTTCTATTTTTTTATTCAACTTTATTCTTTTCTTTCTCGTTTTATTTAACTTCGTAAAATTTAAAATGTTATATTTTATTAAGATTTGTTATAAAAATAAGTTATTACTAAAATAGACAAGAGGAATTTTGAAACATGGTATTTATTCTTAATATATTAAGGATAAAATGGATTATCTTTTAATAAGATGTAAATTATTTCAGCTGCTTATTAATTTCGTATTGGTTAATAACGGAAGTCAGATATATTATTTATTTTCCAAATGTTATTTCATATCATCATTTCTATTACGTTTAAAACATTTATATCTCAACTGAGGGATATATTATTGGTCGGTGATTTATTGAAAATATTAAAATATAACGAATTTATTATATATTTATTTTGAAATATACATAGTATCCGAAAAAGGTTTTACATTTCAAATAATAATAATACGACAAATGATTTAAACATTTATTCAGTAAAAAGTTTATAAACTCTTCTCTGAGGTAAAATTAATGTCTTTAATGAAAAGCTTATATTTATAATTACAAAACAAATCAAATAGCTCTTATTTATATAAAATATCTATTTATTTTATAAAAACTCGAGTTTTTATTTAAAGAATCTCTTTATTATATATGGATTATTTAAATAAATATATCGCAAATTTATTTGATTTATGTAATTCGGTTAAATTATTTAGATTACCAAAATCTCTGAAAATGGCCGAAAGTCATTGTCCGAGTGTTAGCTCTTACATACCAGCGCTAGGCCTTTAAGAGAATCTCTTAGAGATAAAAACCTTGTTCTCGTAAAAAAAACCTCATAAACCATTGAATTTTAAATGTATTAATTTATTTAAAATTGTTAAACAATTTACAAAACAGTAATTATTTAAAATTTTCATCGAAAGTTCAATATCATCCTATTTTCCATATTTCATTATCTAAATTAATAACCAATATTGTCAAAATATATGCGGAATAGAATAATACAAAACTAGGAAATAAAATTACGTACAAAATTAACAAAGATTTTGACGCAAAAATAAATTGACTTAATTATTAATCAAATAAAAAAATATTAAAATTCCGAAAACATTTAAAAACCCGCAAAAAGTCTTACAAATGTCTCACGCTTTGTGAGATAATGGACTGCTGTGAGCTGGGATAAGGTGATCTCCGACCAGTCGCAGAGCGTATTCCAGGAAATGAATGTATTGTGACGGCTAGGCAGTTAAACAAATTATTAAACCTTAGTCGTACGGGTTTATGTTGGCAGGAGAATCGTGGGAATCTAAGCAATAGATATAGTAATCGTATTACGTCTTGTAATTCCAAAAGTACCTTAGATAACGATGTTATATTGCAAACATTAAGTATTTATAAATATTATAAATTAATACTATTTAAAATATGGAAATAATAAATATATATATTGTAATTTTACTTATTAAATTATTACCGGTAGATTAATAATCCGACTTATTAATTTATTAGCTTATTATGAGTAAATTAATAATTTATTATGTAATTTGCCTTGCCGCATACCTATAGTTAAGTTATAAAAAACAGTTTCTGGAAACCATAATTTATTAACCCATAATACGATTTCCCCTTTTTATAAATTTTGCATTTAATGTTTTTTGTCTGTAAGCTTTTTGCATTTATTTAATATGTTTTCCGATACATTTAAACGTCCTTCCCGTAAATTCGAATAATAATTTGCCCATATTAATTTAATTAAACTTAGGGGTTTTAATATAATATTTTATTTTTTTTGATTTTGCCAGGCAATTTATGTACAAAATAATAAACAGAGTTTTTCGTTACAAAAAATATATTTGCCAAAGCCGTTTATATAATAAAATAAATGTCCTTATTTTTACAATCAATCGTTATATTACGGAATCAAAAAAATTTAAAATACAAAAGTTAACGGCCAAAAAATCTTTGTCGGAAATTTTTACGCATTCCTTTTATATACATTATTAACGTTAATACCATTAATCTTAAAACGCGAAATTTATTAATTATACTTTTTAGTTTTGAAATGATTTTAATACTTTTACGTAATTGGAATTAAAGTTTATAATCGAAATATACGCCTTAAATAAAATGCACTTTATTAATTAAAATAAAATAAATTAAAAGCTTTTTGGATTTTGTAAATTAAAATGCCATTATTTTGGATAATTCTGATATTATTAATAAAAGATTTTTAATAAACATTAGGTGTTATTAAAACTTTTGGCGGATTTTTAGGCATTTTAGAAATCGGGATATCTTTTTATTTAATTAAGTATTATATAAATCCGTTTTATTTCCGTATATCGAAAATCTTCTTTATTTTATATACCTTTTCGTTTTTTATTTTTATATCATTTTGTACCGTATGTATTTTGATTATATCCGTTGTTAACTTAAATAAAGAAACGTAAAAAATATAATAAAATTTAATTTTTAATAAAGGTTCTAATTGGTAGTTATTTTTTGAGATTTTCTTGGCGGTTTTATATAGACCGATATATTTAAAATTGAATTCTTTATTAGGCCGATTTATTTAAATGTTTTTGATAATAAAGGAAATTATTTCTTTTTTTTTTGAAAATTAATCTTTTTAACATTTTCTGATTATAATATTTATTTATTTAATTATGTACGAATTTTAGTTCTGTTTTTGTATTTTAATATAACTATCGTAAGTATTTTAACGGAAATATTATTTTAATATTAATCGGATTATCGTTACATATTTTGTTTTATAAATTTCTCCGGTAAAACCAAAATTTGTATTCGTAAATATTATTTTAATATTTTTATAATAATTGGGATTATAAATTAATTATGCGATTAATAATTTTTAACCTAATTATTTTGTTGATAATTAATATAATATCGTAAATATGTGTTTAAAATTTGCTTCGTTTATTATATTTCTTTATCCGTTTAAGGTTTAAATGTGTTAAATAATTTATAATTTAAGTCGAGTTATATTATTAGATTTTGTTAAAACTTAGATGAAAATGTTAATGTTTTATTTAAAATGATTTTTATTAGTTATCCGTATATACTAAACATATATTAAAAAGAATATGTATTATTTATTCGGCGTTTGTATCTTTATAATATGGTAAAAATAATAAAACTTTGTAAATTGATCGACAATAATGAAAATGCTATCATAATATATTCCTATATTTGTATTTTTTGATAATGGAAATTTGGTAGTAAAATCGAATATAACTAAATATTATGGTCGTTTTGCGATTAATAATAACTGTAATTTTCCGTATGCTTTATATCATCGAGATTTCGTTCTAGTGTAAATACCTTATTGCCAGATAACCTTTTATACCGTTAATTTTATTTTTGAAAAGAAATGTATAAGTTTAACCTGTTTTAAGATTTTGTAAATCCTTAAATGTTCGTATAATTAATAATCGTATATATTTCGTACTAGATTTTTCTGGTATTTTTCTGCAATTTGAATTTTATTTATTTCTTGATTTTTAAGAAATTATCGTTATATTGGTGGATTTTCTAATATATATTAAAACGTACTACTCAAATTATTGTAATCTATTGCGGACGAAAACATTTATTTATAATAATATATAAAATTATATAATTAATTTTAAGTAAATTTTGTTTCGAAATTTACTTCTTTGCTTAAGGTATTTGCTTTATTATTTTTTTAAACCTTCTTTATGAATAATAACGAAATCGAAATTCGCCAATTTTTTTGCGTAATAAAATTATCGTCCGGTAAATTTCTTAATTGGGGTAAATCGGGTAAAATTTTCATAATCCGTATAAATTTTAACATAATAGAAATTTTCTATTAAAAACTATTTAAACTTTCGAAATCCCATAATAATAATTATAAAATTTCTATTTAAGATATCGTAATTAACTTTTACTTCCTTTTAATTTATGCGAAAAGAATATAATAAAATGCAATTTACCTTAATTGTTTTTGTATTTAATTAATATGCCTAATATATAATCCAAGGTATTAGTTTTTCATTTAACGAGGCCGTTTAGATTCTATATAATTAATATTTATTTGTTAATAACCGTATTTTTAATATCATAAAATTGTTCTTCCGTATCTGGCATTTATTTAAACTTTTTTTTCGTAAAGTTTATTAAGGATATAATTATTTTGTTAAAGTTCCGAATAAATTGTTTTTAATAATTAACGACTTTATGAAATACTTATACTGTTTTGATTATCGTTAGCGTTTATTATTTTATAATTATAATAAATTTTTTACGGTTTATTCTAATATGTTCTGGAATAATATGTCCTAAATATTCCATTCTTTATTTATGGAACTAATTTTTTCTATGTTAATAAATAATCTTATATTCTGTAAAGTTTACAGAATTGTATAAACATAGTTTATATATGCTTTTTCCGTTTTTAAAAAATAGAAATATTATCGAAATAGCAAACGACAAAAATATCAAGGTATCTTCGTAATATATAGTTTACTATCCGTTAAACGGTTATTGGTATATTGGTAAATCTTATTAAGATAATTAAGTACTTAAATAATCCGTATTTGATGTTAAAAGCTATTTTCTATTTTTATTTTTCTTTAATCTTAATAAGCTTATATTTATTTTTAAGATTAAATATTATAAATCCTTTGGTTTTATAAAGTTGGCCCTTTATTTCCGTAATTAAAAATAATAATATTCGATTTTTAATCATAATATCGTTTAGCTATTAATTATTAATTACGAATCGTAATATTTCGTTTTTTTCGGTTCTAGAAATATGAGATAATTTATTAGTAATTTCAGAAATTAAATCTATTTTTTCTGTAACCGATTTTCCAGATATTCTCTGAAAATACGTAATTCGTTTCGTTAAGGTTATATATAAGGTAAAACTTTGTCGAAAATCCTTTTTAAAAATTATTTCATAATTTTATTCGCTATATTTTAAAAATGTTTTATCGAGTTCCTTCTTAAAAAACTTCTTATATCTATAATATTATAATTGCATATTAATTAGAGTTTTTAATTTTTGGGGTTATTATTTCAAATCGTTATTTAGTTGCTTTAATTTCGCTTTAGTAATAATAACAATATGTCATATTTTTTGAATATCAATTTTTCTTTTATATTTGATCCTTTTCGGTCATAAGGTTTTTTCATATTCTTATATTTATATTCGTTATTATTATCGATTAAATATTAACATCTTAATTTCCTTTTTTATTTATAAATAGAAAATAAAGCAAACTTTGCCTGGCTAATTTCTCCGTTAATTAACATTCTATAATAATATATTTATAATAATCGTAAGATTATATCGTAATTTCTAAATATAATAATATCAAAATTAATTATTTAATATTATTCTTTAATAAAAATCTCTAAATAATTAATTTCGCATATTATTTTTTTATTATCGTAAGCGAATTCCTAATTTTCGATATTCGTTATTATATAAGGTTTTAATGTAAATCTCCATAATAATTTAAGCTTATTTATTATATTCGGTGTAATATAATTCCCGTTTAGAATTCCGCAATTTATTATTACGATATACCAATATGTTTCTATTTGTATATTTAAAATAATAAGGCTATTAACGGCTTTTATCGTCGCATTTTTAAAATCCTTTTTGGGAATTGTTTTTAATTTTTTTAGGTTTTAATATTTTATAGCTTTTTTATCGTGAATTTTGTTTAATTTCTGTTCGAATTTATCCAATTTTATTTATATTTCTGCATTTAATATATTAAGTTGCTATTTTTGTTATCATTAGCGGCCTCTTTTTTCTTCGAATTATATTAATTATTTTTAGTTCTGCTATAATTGTTCTTCTTATTAAACAAATTATTTTCTTATATTTGTAATTAGATCTTATTATGTATTATTTTATTTGTCTTTTTAAAAATCTTAAATAAATTAACGTATTTTTCCTTCAATAATTTTCTTTTCGTAAAAGTTTGTTGTAAATGCTCATTAAACATCAAAATCTATAATATTCTTTGGTAATCATTTTTTGTTATCCGTTAAATTAATTTTTTTTTTAATTTGGTAATTATTATATTAATAATAATAAAAAAAACATTTTTACGGAGAATTTTTTTTGGCCCGCTTTTTATTTCGGCTAATTATTGAATATTTTCTAGCGTTATAGATAGAAAATATTAAAATTAATTTTTATCGTTTTTATTATTTCCGATTCAGATTAAAGAGTCGAATTGTTTATAATATATGCGAATAATTTGTTCGTAAATATATTATTTTTATTTTTCGTAATCAGAATATTTTTGTCGTCGACAATATATGGTATATATTTTGCCGTATTGATTAAGCGTTCCGGGACAGATTTTTTCTGTCTAATCCTCGTATTTATGTAATTATCCTTATAATGCTTTATATTGTGTTCGTAATATATATTAAGCGAGATTTTTGGCTTCTTGTATTTCTTACTAGATTTTTCGCTATAAGGGACCTGGTATGTATTTAAGCTAAATTATATTAATGGATTTGCCTCTGTTTCTGTAGGCTTTTCGGGATTATTCCTTAGGTATAAATTTTTAATTATTTTAATAAGGCTTTTTACGTATTTTATATTATGTTATTTTATATCTTATTTTGTTATAATTACAATATTTGATTTAATTCCAGTTTTTCCTATCAGTAATTTTTAGTTTTATAAATCTTGGTTTTATTTCGTAAAAAGTATTATTATGTCGAAGAATATTGGGATTAATTATATATTAAAATTTATGATCATTGTTTCCTTTAATACTTTTAATACGTTATTAGTATTGTCCATCGAAAAATTTAACTATTAAAACTCTTTATTTCCAATTTAATTTCATAGCTAGCTTAATTAACGTATGGCCGTAATTGGATATTAATGTTTTTATTATAACTATTAGATTTATATTTCGGCTTATATTTTTTGTTTATTATTCTGAAAACCTTCGTTAATATTTATTCAAATTATTCGTAACCATTATAAATTTGCATTATTTCGGGGTTCTATTTTTTAACTGGCAAAATAACGTATTTTCTTAAAACGGGCTTAAATTCAATGGTCATATTTCCGGTAAATCTTCTAATTGCAAATTTAATTCGTATAATAAGCGTAATAATTTAAATAGGAAAATACCTAAAATATATTTGGTATTAAATTAAGAATGATTATAAGTTACTTAAGGTTCCGTTAAAACATTCTGGTTTAAGAAATTTAAACACTTTTTTTAATTTTTTAATAAAGTTTAACTAAATCACCTGATTTATTTAAAAAGGTTTCGCGGTTTCGGAAGTCTTTTTTTCTTTAAGCTTCTTATAGATAACTTAAAAAGACGTCGTGAAATCATTATTGTTTTTCTTAAGTTGAATAATCTATTCGTTTACGGCATCTAGGCGTCGTAAAATTTCTTTACGAGAAAAACAAGGTTTTTCCTTTTTCTTTTCGGATTCTATTTCAATATCCAAATAATCAAAGATTTAATAAATGAATTATTAAAGCTATTTACTAATAGATATATTGTTAATTAATATTATTCAGAATTCGACGGTATTATTAAATAACAATTTATAATATATAACGGCTAAACGGTTTAATTAATTATTAAACCTTAATCGTATAGATTTCTATTAATAAAAATATCATAAAAATCTAAGTAATAAATATAATAATTATATTATATTTCATAATTCAAAAATGTCTTCAATAACGATATTATATCGTAAACGATTGGTATTAATAAATATTATAAGTTAATATTATTTAAACTATAAAAATAATAAGCATATATATTTTATTTTTACTTACTGGATTATTACCACTAAACTGGTAATCCGGTTTACTGGGTTATTACCAGTAAGTTAATAATCCTGCTTATTGGTTTACTACCAGTAAGTTGGTGATCTATTACGTAATCTGCCTTACCGCTTATTTGTGGTTAGGTTATGATAGACCGTTTCTGGAGACTATGGCTTGTTGGGCCATGACATGTATTAGGTTGCTTCCATTTGGCATTTCTTACTAACTGCTAGAGAGTTATTTGTACTGGCGCGTAGGGCTGTGGCTGGTCGAATACCAGCCGCAACCCCATAATAGCTATATTCTTATAATTATATTTTTAAGCTGTTAATATTTAACAATTTAAATAAATTAATATAACTTGGTTATAAATTGGATTATATACGGTAGCCGAAAGTTCTCCGTATATAAGTACGTAAATTATATTATGTCATATGCGGTTACCGTAGTAATTAATACGTATTATATTCGGTAACTAATTATATTCTGGTTAATTTTTTATCTTTATCCGATTTCCAATTTTATATTATTTTTTCCCGTTTTTTCTTGGGTTTTTATTTCTGTTCCTTTGGTGTACGGCTTTCGTTTTATTTTTATTTGTTATATTTATTTTTCGTAAACAGTTTTATAAAAATTGGTATTTTTATACCGGTAGCGGCTTGGAGTTTTTTAAGCGTCACCTTTTTAGTGCTAAAGATAAGCCGGACTTTAGTCGTATTATAAGCGGTAATAGGCTGTATTATACTTATGTAATAAAACACTATTAAGATTTTTGTACAGTTTATAATTAAATTCTGCACGTGTTAAATTATATTGTAATTAATTATTATTATAAAATATTTCTTACGGGAAATATTTATTTTGAGTATTATTAATATCGCCGTTTGATTTCAGTTTAATTTCCCTTTAATTTCCGTTTAATTTGAAGACGTTTATTACATTATTATATATTTTGCCCTCGAAAATTAGGAGTTAATCCCCCATTTTAAGGCAACTCGTATTGTGGGTATTAAATCCGTACGTAATAACGTATTTACAATCGGTCGTCGAATCGACGTCTTTTCTAAGGCCCAATTCGCTCTCAAGGCGGTTATTATTGAGGAATATTTTTTCTTTTTTTTATCGGAAATAAATATTTAATCGTTTATTATGTTTATAAAGGTTTAATGATAATATCGTTTCATAATTTTATAAATTTGGATTGTATTTGTAAATATATTAATATTTTTTTATTATTTTGTGGTTAATTTCGGATTAAGCATAATCTTATAATATTTTCATAAATAAGGAGATTTTCGAAAAATCGTTATGCTATTATCTTTTTCGTTTACGAACATTTCCTGTTTGTTTTTTAACGTTTCGACGAAATCTTAATATTTATTAATAGTTATAATTAGAAAAAGCTTTTAACCGTTACGGCCATTATTAAGCCCAAATACTCCAAATGCTTTAAAGGCGGTAACCTGTTTCCGGTTAACGACCGATTATATTCCGGTTACCTGGCCCCTATTTTTCGTAAGAAATAAAACGTTTTCGAATTCCTTCCGGGTTTTACGCTTAACAAGATTAATAAACATACTCATTTTTTGCCGTCGTATATTTTTCGATTTTTTTGTTCGATATTTCTAAGTTAATTCCCTTAATATGTTTACCACAGGCTAAGTAACGTAAAGCTTAATAATTAAATACAAAATACTATTTGTAAAATAAAAATTGGAATTCTTTTGATATAATTTATCGGTTTCCATTCTTTTTTATCATATTTGCGAAAAGATTAAGGTTATTTAATTAATTAAGTTTTAATAAGTATACGATAAAGTAATTATTTGCCAAAAACCTTAGAATAATTATGTAATTAATAATTTAAATTTAATATTTTAATTTTATTTCAAATTGTGTTTTATAATTTCATCGTTATTTAACGGCCGATTTTCGAAAAAATTATTATTACTTTGTAGCTTTTAGGTTATATTATTTTTTATATATGTATTTAATTTTTATAACGGAATAAGATTTTAAGCGCGTAATCGAAATATTTTCGAAGCTTTTACATATTATACTTAGCGAGCCAACTTTTCTGTTTTATTATATATTCGCGTTGCCCCCGATTATTTCGATAACTAATAATATCCTTTATTACCTATTTTTCTTGTTCTTTTATTAAGTCCGGTAACGTTATCTAGATGTCGCCCGGTTCCCGGTGATATTACGGTTTTAGTAAGGATATTGGAAATATATTATATATCTATTAATATTTAATAAAAAGGATTATTTCATACGCCTAAAACTTACTTTTTTGGATTATAATATGGACGGAAATAAATATTTCTTTTTTATTTTTAAATTTGAAAGTCTTAGTTAATTGGTGTACTTATTATTTTAATTGGAATTCCGTAGGTGTATAACGCCAATTATAATATTTTTTAGACTACCGCTAATTCTTTCTATTATTCATACATTATTTAATGAATAAACGTTATTTTATGGAATCGTTCTTTAATATTTTAACTTTATTTTTAAACCTTTTTAAAAAGTATTTAATTATTTTCAAATGGTATTTGTATAACGTTTCAAATGGAAAATAGCCGGCAAATACATTTCGCGTATTACTATATGAGAATTCCGCATTTTGTAATACCTTTATCTAATTATTTTAATATTTATTAACGTAATTAAGGAAGTAATATTTTAAATTTTAATAAATACGTTCCGTTTATTTATCGGTTTGTGGATAATAAGCGGTCAATATTTATGATTTTCTTTTTAGCTTTTTGTAAAATTTCGCCCAAAATTCATTTATTAGCAATTTATTTTTATCGTTAATAATTCCAATTGGCGTACCAAATTTGTATTTACTTTCGCCATAAAGTAATTAACTAAATTCTGTTATAATCAAGGTTTTAATTATGGGAATAAATAATGTTAATTTCGTAAAGCGGTCGACGATTGCCAGAATTACGTAATACTTTAGCTTGTTTAAACATAAGTTTTTAAGAGGCCCCGTAATAGAATATCACGGGAGTTTCTGGAAAAAGTATTTAAAAAATAATAAGGATTATAATTATCTATATAGTTAGTAATATAACTTTATTATGCCTTAATACTTCGGATATTATTCGTTATATTTTTTAATAAAACTTTTGAATTATCAGTTTTAAATTACGGATATATTTTTTATGTCCTATTTTCGTATTAATATAGTCCTAATTAATTGATTACTTTCGTGCAACGTTTTACGACGAGATTACGAATTTATGCCGATAATGCAAAATCTTATTCTGGGTTTAAGAAATATTTCCCTTTTATATCGGCTTAGCGTTTAGCTATCTGTATTAGCTTTATGATATCCAGGCTTTTGGTTTGTAGATTTCGAATCTGATCGTAAAACTGTCGAAAAGCTTTCGGCCGTAACGCGGTTTCGTTTTTGGCTAACTTTTTCGCCAAAAAATATAAGACGTATTAGTTGTAAATAATAACCTTAGTACTAATATCATCCTTCTTTTATTTTTCGGAATCCGATTATAACATAGTTTTAATTTGCATTTACCATTGTTTAATCGTTAATCATAATACTATTACGTTTTGAATTTATATTATTATTCGTAAGCAAGAAAGCCGGCAAATATATGATTTCTTATTTTTCTTTTGTTTAGAAAATTCTTTATAATTATATAACAAAGGTTTTTAATTTTTTTATATTGAGAATAATTATTTAACATTGCATTATTTAAAATATATTTTAGAAATGTTTTAACAAACAACTTTTCCGTTATTTCTATATAGCCTTTTACCTTTTTATAATACTTCAAATTGCGCTATATATTTGCAACCTTTTTTCGTAAGTTTTTCGAAATATTATTATTAAATTCGAATTTTTTAAATAACGTAAACTTTACGTATTCAAAAGCGATTTCTATTAATATATAATACGGACGTTTAAATAGCCCATTTACAAGGTTAGCGGCGCCTGGTCGGTATTAGATCTCAAATTTAAATTATATAAGACAATAAACCTGTCGGGCCAACCGTTTTTTAAGTTTACGCGCCGGCATTTTTATTATGTTTTTTAACGTTATATAATTAATAAGTATTAATAAGAATTTCCGTATCTTTAAGATATTGCCGTTAATATTCCAGGTTTTTTATAATCGTCAATAATTTTTTTTATCTTAAATCATACCGTTTTTCGCTTCAACTTAAATTTTGTAACTAATATATAATTTAACGTTAATATTTTCCGTGTTTTTATAATAATATCCTTAATATGGCTTTTACCGAGTTATTTATTTACCCCTAATATTTTTGCCGTTGTCCCAATATAAGAAAATAATGGCTAATTAAAAAATATCTTTTAAATTTTCAAATGTTTTTTTGAATTTTTATGAATTATTAAAATTTTATAACTTTACCTTTGCCTTATACCCCTTATAAGAATCTAATAATAGGTTTAATAATACGCGAATAATAAGCGATAAATTTCTAAGAAAAAATGGTAAATCCGAAAAAGTTTTAAATATTATAAATAAATTTTAATTTTGGCCATATTCCGCTAGGGTTAACCTATCTGCGGTTTATTTTTAAACCGTCCGTAATAATTACGAATTTTAAAAATATATTAAAAAGAATTCGTATTTAGATACCTTAATAAATAATTAGTATTATTATAGCCGTTTGTCAACTAATTGAAAATATTTCGTATATTTCTTTTTCTTTTCCGAATACATAATAATATTATTTAAATGAATCAGGTATATATATTAAATTAATTTAGTTAATGCTTATATATATAAACTTACAACGGAATCGGCGCGTTAATAAGGCCAAATAATATAACCGTATATTTAAATTATACGTACCGTGCTTTGAAAACGGGTTTTTTATTAATCGCCTTTTTTAATTCTAATACCGTAATAAACGTTTTTAAAATTAATTTTCGAAAATATCTTAATTACCTTTAGGCGATTTATTACTTTTAAAATTAAAAGTAAAAGCTATCGGTTTTTATCGTTACCCGATTTAACCTCTTATAATTAACGTATAATCGGAAATTACCGTTATTTTGAGCATAAATAATATTGGTACCTTTACGTTTGCTTTTGAATAACGTATTCTATCTGCTTTTGGATTTTTTCGGATATATTTTTCGAATATTTTCCTTTAAGTTTTCTAAATAAGGTAAATTAGGCCAAATAAGGGCGTTTTCCCTTGGTTTAAGTTTATTATATATTTTGATTTTAGTAATTAAGATATTTGTCGTATTTTTTTTCGAAATAAATTTGCCGAAAATTCTTTTCATATATAAGGAGGTTTGTTATTTTTTATTTTTGTTATTTTCCGAATTCCGGAATTTTTAGCTTTTCGGCTAAGCTTATTAAGTTAACAGAATAAATTTGCTTACCGTAGAGCGTTAGGTTCGTAATTTCTTATTTATCGATCTTTTGTAATAATCTATATAATTATTAACATATAATTATATTTAACAAAATCTATAATATATTTATTCCGGGCATAAATATTAAGAAACCAGGCGTTTTCCGATTACGGCGCATGGCGAAATAAATTTATATGAAATTTTCCTTTTTTTCATTATTGTTCGTTATATTTATAAAGATCTTATAAAGCCCATAAGATTTGATATATACGCCATTTATATCGATAAAGGCCGAGATGTTTACAAAAATAAATTAAAATTTAAATTTTCTTATTAATCTTTTTCTTATAATATTTACTTATACTCCGGTATTTATATTTACTTATATCGCTATATTCCTCGTATTTCTTTTAATAAATACCATTTTGTTTAAAAGGCGGCTTTATTTTAGTTATTTTGTAATTATAACATTAAATAAAATAAATATATGTACTTAGTCCAGCTCCTTTTCCGGGTTTACGTATGGGAATCGGTCCGATTTATTGTTTTATATTATGATATTTTGTACGGCTTTCGGAGATCGGTTTCTTTATGGCCTAAATAGCAGGCCTTTCGTATTTCTTTTAGGTTGATAATTTACATTTTTATAGCTTAACTTCCTATAATTGTAATACTTATATAGGCCTTTATAAAAATTAAGAGTATTAGGTCGTATAAACTTACTTTAATCGGAATTAAATCGGTGATTATTTGATTTCCGAATATAAAAATGTTTACCATCTTTATTGTTCTTATATAACGCCTTTAATTTGCTCTGAAAACTTCCTTTCCCGAAAGCATTAAAATAAAATCGTTTATCCTTATTAATATTTTTAACGCAAAATAATCGGTTTTTTTCGCTTTTTTCTAGGCGTCTTAATATCGTTGTGCCTTATTTATTACGTTGTTAATTTGTTCCTTCTTAATATTCTTTTATAATAAAATATTTCGTGATCAGAATATTAATTTATAACTGTAATTAAAAGCATAACATTTATTCTCTCGATTATTTTCCGAATTAAAGGCGTTTATAAATTTTGTTTTATAAATTGCGAATTTCCATTTAACGTCAAAATTTAAAGGCGATTAATCGGGTTGTTACTATAATCCCATAAATTATTCCCTATATTCTTTATCGGGAAAATTAAGATTTCCGTAACTTTTTCTGATAAAAATTTATAAAGTTTTTATTTTTAAGTTTTTTGGAATTAAAGTAAATAAATTTAATAGGGTATAATTATTAAATGTTCGTAATAAAAATATATATATGGCTTATAGCATATTAAATATAAATAAATGTATTTCGCCCTGGGTTTTCGGCATAAATTTTCGTAATAACTTTTATTTAATTTTTTTTAATTAACGTACGTTTTGAAAATTTCGAGCAATTATAGAACGATATTTTATTTATCGTCTTTACGCTTTTACCATAATATGGTAATTAATTTATAAGGTTTTATTTTTTTAACTTATATCATTATTTATTATTTAGCTAGTTATCGGAATAATTCCGTATATTATTTGTTTTATTAACGGATAATTTTTCAAATTTGAATATTATTAAAAAGGTTTAATTTTCCTCTATTGTCAATTTCGGAATGTGGTTTTTATATTACGTTTATTTTCCGACTGTTTAATTAACGGTTATCCGGATACGTCCTTGTTATATGTATAAAGGGATTTAGGATCTCGAAGACTCTAGTTCTTTACTCGTTAGGGTTTTATTATAAGTTTTTTAGCCTTTTCCTATATGGTAACCGATCGTTCGTCTATTAGATTCCGATCGATGGTCTTTCCGACCGGCAACTTAGATTCGTTTTGTAGTTAGCGAGTTTTGCTTCTAATAATTATTGCGTTACTTTTTATAATAAAGATAAAAAACTATAAAATAATAGATAGCTGTAAGCTAGGGTAAAATAATTTCCAACCAGTCGCAGAACGTATTCCAAGAAGTAAATATATTAGGTTACTTCCATCTGGCCTTTTTTACTAACTGCCAGATAGTTATTTGTATTGGCGCGTAATTCTGTGGCTGGTCGGACACCAGCCGCAGCCCTCTAGAAGCTGTATTCTCACACGCCGATTAAAAGGCTTTTATCAGCAATATTGAAAACATTTTCCGAAAGGTTTAAATTTATAATTCATTAATTAATAATATTAACATTCGGTTAATCAGAAAATGTTACGGCACTAGCAAAGCGGCTTATTTAAGCCGCCGTTTCGCTATATATATACAAGCGCTGCGCGCTTGCTAGATAGCTCTCTTCTTTCTTCCTCGTGCAACAACAGAATATCTTCTAGAAACCCAAGAGACGTACAGCGCCGTGACGGAAAAGGTCGTAATCGAAATTAACGTATTTATTTTAACCGTTAATTATTTTTGTTTTTGTTTAAAACTTTCAAACTTTTTCATTTTTTCGACGTCTTTTGTCACGGCTAGGCGGTTTAACCAACTATTAAACCTTAGTCGTACGGGTATATGTTGGCAGGAGTATCGTGGGAATCTGAGCAATGGATATAGTAACGTATTACGTCTCGTAATTCCAAGGGTGCCTTGGGTAACGATATTATATTATAAGCTAAAGCTATTTAAACTATGGAAATAATAAGCATATATATATATTAGTTCTTGGTATTATTACTTATTTTTGTTTAATAATAGTTAACGAATTTTTCCTAAATAATTGCTTAATATTAATTAATTATACGTGGAAAACTTTTGCTAAGCACCTATTACGTAACCTAGGAGGTAATCTATATCACCTTTATTAACCCTTTCCTAAAGCCGGAACTTATTAGGCCGTAATACAATTTCCCTTTTCCCTAAATCTTATTTTTAAGATTTCATTTTTCTTAATAAGTATTACCGGTTTTTCACGATACTAAGTTGCATTGTTAAAAATCGTCGTCAGGTTTCCTTTATTATTCGTCGGCAAAATTTGGTTTTTATTTTTCACGATTTTAATTTTCAAATTATGCCGTACTTTTGATATTTTTTAAGGGTTAAAAATGCGAAATAAAAAAACCCGTTTTAAAATATAAAGCTTGTGTTAAACGTAAATATTTTGCGATAAAACTAACGTTTTTCTATTTTTTCTGGAAAATATTCGTATCGAGAACCAACGCTTAGAACGAAAGAAGGTTTTTATAGAAAAACTTTTTTGGAAGTACAAAAACGTTATTAACAAGAAATAAATAAAATTATTACGCATTTAATCCGTTTTCGAAAAGAAAAGTCTTTTTTTCGTTCAAAAGGAATAAAAATGGTATAACGGGAATTATAATCGTTCGAAAAGTTGGAAAAGCAAGAACGTGAAAAGCAGGCCATCGTCGAGGCTTTTATGGCCGCTTTGGTTCCTCTCGCTAATCCCGTGGACTGGTCTGGTATCGGTAATACCGATTAATCCGTTAAAAACATTAATTAAGACGCGATTATATCTGGTAGTTTTATCGTTGCTGGTAAAAATTTTTTAATAGGCGCTGAGCGCTAATAAGCTTTTTGGCAAATTCCCAGGTATTTTCGGCATTTAGATGCTTTTTCCATTTAATCAAGTATTAGTTAAATCCGTTTTATTTGCGCATATCGAGGATTTTCTCCATTTTATATGCTTATTCGTTTTCCATTTCCATATCGTCTTGTGCCGTATGTACTTTGATTATATCTGTTATTAACTTGAATAAAAAAACGTAAAAAAGTAGATAAAATTTAATTTTTAATAAAAATTCCAATTATGAATCGTTTTTTAAGATTTTCTTTGTAATTTATATAAACCAATATATTTAAAAGAGAGTTTTTTGTTAGGCTTTTTTATTTAAATATTTTTTGTAATTTGAAAACTTATTTTTCCTTTTTTGAAAATTAATGATTTTAATTTCTTCTGGTTATAATATTTGCTTATTTAATTTCGTACGAATTCCAGTTCCGTTTTTATTTTGTAATATAATTATCGTAATTATTTTAACGTAAAAATTAATTTATTATTAATTACACCGTTATCGCATATTTTTCTTATAAATATTTTAAATAAAACCAAAATTTGCGTTTATTAGTATTTTTTAGTATATTAGTCATAATTATTATTATAAATTAATTAAATAATAAAACAGTTTTTAATTTAATTATTTTCTTCGTAATTAATATAATATCGTAAATAAACTTCTAAAATTTAATTTATTCGTTTAATTTATTTAATTATTTAAACTTTAAGTATACTGGATAATATATAATTTAGGCCGATTTGTATTATTAAATTTTGCTAAAATTTAAATGCAAAAATTTATCTTTTACATAAAGTAATTTCTATTAATAATTCGTAAATATTAAAGATATTTCTAAAAAGGTTTATGTTATTTATTTTGCGTTTATACCTTCGTAATATGGTAAAAAGTAAAAAGATTTCGTAAATCGATCGACAATTACACAAATGCTGCTACAATGTATTCCTATAATTGAATTTTTTAATATAAGAAATTAGGTAATAAAATCGAATATAATTAAATACCATAATCGTTTTACAACTAGTAATAACTATAATTCCCCCTATAGCTTATATTATCGTATCTCCGTTTTAACGTAAATATCGTATTATTATATAACTTTATGTATTATTAATTTTATTTTACGAAAGAAATATATGCGTTAAAGCCGTTCTAAGGTTTTTTTAAATTTTTGAATATTCGTATAACTAATGTTCGTATATTTTTCGTACTAAATTCTCTTATTACCTTTCTAGAACTTATATCATATTTGTTTTTTGGCTTTTTAGGAGATTATCGTTATGTTACTGGATTTTCTGGTATATATTAAGAGGTATTGCCCGAATTATCGTAATTTATCGCGGGCGTAAATATATTTTCATAATGGTATCGAAAATTATATAGCTAATTTTAATTAATTTCTTTTCGAGGTCTGGTTACCTGCTTAAAATATTTGCTTTGTTATTTTAAATTCTTTCTATAGATAATAACCAAGTCTAAAATTGCTAATTTTTCTATATAACGAAGTTATTATTTTGTAAATTCTTTAATCGTAATAAATCGGGTAAAATTTTGATAATTCGTATAACCTTTAATTTAATACTAATTTCCTTCTAAGAAATACCTGAAGTTTCGAAATACTATAATAATAGCCATAAATGCCCTTTCTGGAATACAGTAATTAAATCCCGTTTTTCTTTAAATTTATAATAAAAAAAATGTAATATAATATAATTTACCTTAATTATTTCGTTTTCCGATTATTACGTTTAACGCATAATCCGAAATATCGGTTTTTATTTTAACTGGGTGGTTTAAATCGTATATAATTAGTACTGGTTCGTTAATAACCGTATTTTTAATATTTTAAAACACCTTTTCTATATTCGGCATTTATTTAAATTCTTTTTCTTTTTTCGTAAGGTTTGTTAAAGGTATAGCTATTTTACTAAAATTTCGAATATATTTCCTGTAATAATTAACGAATTTAAAAAATGTTTGTACTTTTTTAACCGTCGTTAATATTTGCCATTTTATAATTATAATAATTTTCTTCGGATTTATCCTGATATATTCTAAGGTAATAATATGTCCCAGATATTTTATTTTTTATTTGTAACATTAACTTATTTTTTGCGTTAATAAATAACCTTATATTCTGTAAAGTTTGAAAAGTTTTATAAACGAATTTTGCATATGCTTTTTCTGTTTCTGAAAAAATAAAAATGTTATCGAAATAACAAACGACGAAGATATCGAGGAATTTTGGTAATACGTAATTTATTATCCGTTAGAAAATTATTAGTACGTTCGTAAATCTTATTAGTATAACCAAATATTCAAATAATCCGTATTTCGTCCTAAAAGTTGTTTTTTATTCGTATCCTTTTTTCATCCTAAAAAGGTTATATCCATTTTTAAATTCGAATACTGTAAATTATTTGGCTCGGTAAAATCGGTTGTTTATTTTTGTAATTAGGGGTAATAAAATTCTTTCTTTAACGGTGATATTATTCAGTTATTAATAATTAACTATAAGGCGTAATTTTCTGTTTTTTTCGATACGAAAAATATAACATATTTTACTGGTAATTTCGAAAGTTGAATTTATTTTTTTATAACCGATTTTCCCGATATTTTTTGAAAATACGTAATTAGTTTCCGTTAACGTTGGAAATAAGGTAAAATTTCGTCGAAAATCCTTTTTAAGGATTATTTTATAATATTATGCGTTATGTTCTAATAATTTTGTATTTACTTTTTTTCTAGAAAGCTATTCGTATTTATAATATTTTAATAGCATATTAATTAAATCTTTTAATATTTAATGTTATTATTATTATCTTAGATAGGTATTTAATTACTTTAGTTTTGCTATAATAATAATAACGATACGTCTTATTTTTTTCTGATACTTATTTTATTTCTTATATCATATCCTTTTAGATATTAAGGTTTTTATCGTATTTATATGCCTATATTCGTTGTTATTATCGACCGAATATTAAGATCTTAATTTCTTTTTATTTATTAATAAGGTGTAAGGCAAACCTTACCTAGCCAGGCCGTTTATTAATTGAAATTCCGTATTGGCATATCTATGGTAATCTTAAAATTATATAGTAATTCCTAAATAAAACGATATCAAAATTAACTATTCGGTATTGGGCTTAAATAAAAATCACGAAATAATTAATTTCGTATATAATTTTCCATTATCGTAAACAAATTTCCATCCTTCGGTATTTGTTATTATATAAGGTTTTATCTTATATTTCTATAATAAGTTAACATTATTAATTATATTTAATGTAATATACTTTCTGCCCAAAATATGATAATTTATTATTACGGTATATTAGTGCGTTTCGATTCGTATATTTAAAATGATAAAGTTATTAACGGCTTTTATTGTTACGTTTAAAGCATTTTGTAATAATTCCTTTTAATTTTTTTAAATTTTGTTATCCTGCTGCTTTGTTATAGGTAACCTTTTTTAATTTTTTTTTCGAATTTATCGAACTTTATTTATGTTTTTTCGTTTAACGCATTAAGTTATTATATTTATTATTATTGCCGACGTACTTTTTTTTCGAATCGTATTAATTATTTTTAATTTTGCTATAATATTTCTTTTTATTAAATACATTGTTTTTTTATATTTACGATTATATTTTATTATACGTTATTTTAATTATTATTCGAGGAATCTTTTATAAATTAAAGTATTTTTTCTTTAATAATATTTTTCGTAAAAATATCTAATAAATATTAATTAAAAATAAAAAGCCGTAATACCTTTTTAATAATACTTTTTTATTATATGCTGAAATAATGTTTTTCCGTTTAATAATTATATTTTTAAAAATAATAAAAGGGGTTTTTTTACGAGTATTATTTTCTTTCCGGTTAATTTTTTGTTTCGGCTAGTTATTAAATATATTTTAGAGTTATAGTTCGAAAATATCGATATTAATATTTATTGTATTTATTATTTCCGGTAAGGTTTAAAAAATCTCATTTTTCGTAATATATGCGGATAATTTATCTGTAAATATATTATTTCCATTTTTCGTAATTGAGATATTCTTGTCGTCGACAATATATGGCATACATTTTGCCGTATTAATTAAGGGTTCCGGCATAAACTTTTTTTGTTTAGTCTTAGTATTCGTATAATTATTTTTGTAATATTTCTTATTATATTCGTAATACCTGCTAAACCAGTTTTTTGACTTTTCGTTTTTTTCGTCGAATTTCTTATCGTAACGGCCTTTGTTATACTTTTCGCCAGGGGGGACCTGGCATGTATTTCAGTTGAATTATGTTGATGAATTTGCCTTTATTTCTTTAATTTTCTGTGGATTATCCTTTAGGTATTAGTTTCCAGTCGTTTTAACGGGGTTTCTTAGGTGCCTTTTATTACGCTGCCTTATGCCTTATTTTGTTACAATTATAACATTTGGTCTGGTTCTAGTTTTTCCTTTGAGTAACTTTTAGTTCCCTAAATTCTGGTTCTGCGCCGTAAAAAATATTGTTACGTCGAAAAGCGCTGGTATTAATTATATATCAGGGTTTGTTATTATTTTTCCCCTCAATACTTTTAATACGTTATCCGTATTGCCGATTATTAATCTTAATTATTGTAACGATATAATCCGATAAAATAATTAGGCCGATTAAGCTTAAAAAGGTTTTTTTTATATTTTTTTAGTTATCGAAAAATTTAGCTGTTAATATTTTTTATTTTTAATTTAGAGTAACTACTAATTACATTAACGTATTGCCGAAATTAAATATTAATTATTTTTATCGTAATTACTAAATTTATATTTCCGCTTTTATTCTGTTATTTATTGTTTTTAAAACTTTTATTAATATTTATTCGAATTTTTTAAATTTGTTATAAATTTATATTAATTTTTTGTTTTCTTTTTCGATTAATAAAATAATGTAATTTTTTTAACGAACTTAAATTAAATAACCGTATTTCCGGTAAATTATTCGATTACGAATTTTATTCGTATAATAGGAGTAATAAATCAAATAAAAAAATACCCGAAATATATTCGGCATTAAGTTAAAAATAATTATAACTTAATCGAAATTCGGTCGAAATATTTTGGTTCGGAAAGTCTAAAAACCTTTCCTGGTTTTTTAGTAACATTTAGCTAAATCACCTAGCTTGTTTAAAAAGGTTTTTTAATTTCGAAACCTTTTTGTTCTCTTAAATTTCTTATAAGTGGTTTAAAAGGACGTCGTAAAATATTATTGTTTTTTTAAGCTAGATAATACGTTCGTTTATAGCATCCAGACGTCGAAAGATTTCTTTGCGAACAAGGCGAGGTTTTTCCTTTTTCGTTTCGGATTTTATTCTAGTATCCCAGTAATCAGGGACCTAGTAAATAGGCTGTTCGGGTTACTTGTTAATAAATATAATATCGGTAGTATTATTTAAAGTTTAATAATATTATTAAATAAAAACTTATAACGTATAACGGCTAAGTAATTTAATTAAATATTATACCTTAATTGTACGGGTTTATATTAACAGAAATATCGTAAAATTTTAAATAATAAATATAATAACGTATTACATTTGGTAATTTTAAAAATACCTTAAGTAATAATATTATATTATAAGCTAAAGTTATTTAAATTATGGAAATAATAAGCCTATACATATATTAGTTTTTAGTATTATTGCTTATTTTTGTTTAGCTATATTTAATAAATTTTTGCTAAGCAATTGCTTAATACTAATCAATCGTGTTCAGCAGATCTTCGCTAAGCATTTATCACGTGACCTGGAAGGTGGTCCGTATCACCCTTGTTAACCGTTTCCTGAGGCCGGAGCTTGTCAAGCCGTAATATCTTTAACATTACAACGAAATTATTCCATATTCCGATACCGAAAAATTCGCTGCTATTTTTGAAAACGATTCAATATATTAGTAATAATGCGTAACTCTTTTCGAGCTTACTTCTCTTTAGTAAAAACATTTTATATTTAATTTGAAACAATTTTAAAGTGTTATAGAAACCATCGAAACCAATATATCGCAAATATTTTTCCAAATCGCAAACAACCTTATATTTTACTTTTCTTTTTATGACGGAAATAAGAAGCTATATTGAAATCTAAATGAATAATTCGTCTTAATAAAATAACGTTAATACGTTTAGGCCAACAAATTGTTTTTAATTTAACTAAATATTGTAAGTAAAAATGAAAAAGAATTTACAAATAAAATATTTTCCAAAAACAAACCCTACAAAAAAGTTATATCATAATTTAATAAACCCATATGGCTTAACAACGAGCAAAATAAAGAAAAATTAAAATGATAACAATATTACTGCTGCAATTAACTGAAGTTTTTTAAAGGTTTTAATACCTTAACACTTTTAAATAAACATAGAAAAAATCAAGAGATTTAAAAAGCTTAAAAGGTTAAGCTACTTAAGTACTTTAAGCGCTTAATAAAATATATGCCCTTATTATTTCCACAGTTTAAAATAATACCAGTTTGCAATATACCTTCGTTACTCAAAACGCCTTTGGTATTACGAAACGTAATTAAATTATCTCCCTGCTCAGTTTCTCACGATATTCCCCACTAACATAAACCCGTATAACTTAGGTTTAATAGTTGGTTAATCCCCGAAGTGTGACGGCTAGGCGGTTTAACCAACTATTAAAACCTTAGTCGTACGGGTTTATGTTGGCAGGAGTATCGTGGGATTCTGAGCAATAAATACAGTAATGTGTCACGTCTCGTAATACCAAGGGTGTCTTGGGTAACGATATATTATTACAAGCTGAAGCTATCTGAACTATGGAAGTAATGAGCGTATATATCTTCTCATGGATCCTGTTAAATCCCTTGGATCACTTTGGATTCATGTCACGTGGTTTCGACCCACTTGGGTCCTGTTTCGGTCACCAAGTGACCGTTTCCGAGACCCTCCCTTGGTTGGGTCATAACACGAAGCCGTTACACGCTAGCGATTGTCCAACGTATCATTCGTATGCCCATCTAACTGACTGATATTGATGTAGGCACCACCTTTTTGTATCACACACTAATGGGTGCTTTAGTGGTATGCCTCGGCACCTAATCTTGTGCTGTTCATCCATCTTGCGAAGTAGGGACACCCACTTGCCCAATACAAGCCGGATATCACCGGACAGGATCTCTCCGGCTTTGTTCATTACTATCATCAACTTCCGCGCACCCGTTCTGTTTCTCATCTAAACCCAATCTTGCTATTCAGCCTTGTCTTTGCACTGCCGTTCTGAAACAGGATCTTGAAGGCGACAACAACATCCTCGAAGATGGCTCTTCTAAGTCTTCTACATTCTGCAGCTGAATATTCTATCTGTCTCTTCACATCCTATGTAAGCAACAATTAAGATGCCTAGCGGTAGCTTCTACCTTCTAATATGCCTTTAAGCTACTCCTCCTCCTGAGTTATCGTCTCCTATTCCACCCTTTGAAGCGTTATCCTGGACCTCTAGCCGCCAAGATCTTCGACGGTTATGGCGCGTATTACTCACTTTCGAGGCGCCTGCATCTCGTTACAAGGCAGGACCACTTGAAATATGGTAAGGATGACTGCCCGCCCATAAACACACATCCCTGTGCATTGGTCTAAGTACGGTAGGTCCCGTTATAAGACAAGGCCCGAACAAGCTCGTCTTCAACTCGGCTACGGCTCTCCATGGTATGTGCACCATCTGATCCCGCCTAGTCCTCAAGTAATCTGACGAGAATGAAGAAATATATGACAACGAGAGAGTTCAAAAGGCGAGCACGTATTTAGCCACACGACTAAGCCCTCACTTCAACATATTCAACGTTATCGATGCACAAGCACATCGTTCGAAACGCAGGGTGATTGGCAACGTGCTGTCTGAACGCTCAATGCGAATCTTCGAGCCTACAATGATGGAGCAAATTGACATATTCACTAGACAGTTGCTGGTATCCGCTCAATCCTCTAGTCCGGTAAACGTGGCCGAACGTATCAAGTTTATGAGCCTTGATGTTGTGGGACATCTTGCATTTGGGTACCCCCTGAATCTTCAGACGAACGAAGCTAATCGACATATGATTGGGACTTTGAAGGGGGGCAATTACCGCTTAAATACCTACATGCAGTACCCCTTGCTAGCTAAACTTCACCTGGAGATTTTCGTTTTTGTTTTGATGCTGATCAAGAAGGAAAGCTATTTACGACTCCTGGAGAAGATGATCGAATCCCGGCTTGCCGAGGAAAAGCACGCTAAGCATGACCTCTATTCCATCATGGTTGACGCAATGGAGGGTTCCGACAGTGAGGGGATCAAGCTTAGTGAGATCTGGTCGGAAGCATTGTTTTTCTTCCCAGCAGGTAAGCAGCCACCTTTGACTGTTCTACTCCCATACATTTTCGTAATCGGTAAATTGATCGTCGTGATAGGAGGCGAGTCTGTCACAACTGCCATCAGTGCCCTATTTTTCTATTTGTCACAAAACCCCCAGGTCTACCAGGAGCTGGCCGAGGAGATCCGCTCTACCTTCAAGACAAGCGACGAGATTCATGGTGGCCCACAGCTAGCGGGCTGTCAGTATCTACGTGCATGTATTGACGAAACTTTACGGATGGCCCCACCAGGGCCTGGCACGATGTGGCGGGAAAGGTCTTCAAAAGATGATCGGAGCCGGCCCTTTCTCATCGACGGTGACGTTATTCCCGAAGGAACTATCTTCGGGGTGAATATTTACACCCTTCATCACAACGAGGAATACTTTCCCGACCCCTTCAGCTTCAAACCAGAGCGCTGGCTCCCTTCACGAACGCCGGAAGCTCAAAGGAAGGTCATGCACAACGCATTTGCCGCTTTTCTACTCGGCCCGCGAGGCTGTGGGGGCAAAGCCATGGCCTATCTTGAAATCAGCCTTGTCGTGGCGAAGACATTGTGGTATTTCGATTTCGAAAGAGCGCCAGGGGCACCGGGGGATCTAGGCGGCGGGACGGGCTCGGCCCAAGAGACGAACGGCAGAGAACGTAGGGACGAGTATCAGCTCTACGACATCTTCGCCGCGGCCCATGACGGTCCGAACTTGATATTCACTCCGCGCGGTGATACCATCGGGCAATTGCGCCCTCAGTGATTCGTAACTATTTTTATATGGCGATCTCTCTGTCGAAGTCGCCTTGTCATTGTACTTCTACATGTCGCTGTTTCATTGCATACCTACTTAGTTTGCACTCCTTTTACTATGACACGTAGTAATCCATTCTTTTTGAGCCAGTGAGCCAATACTACAGCAAATGAAGTGAACTTTAATGTTGAAATGAGCAAAGTGGAGTTAGCAGAATTATGGACAATTCTGCATTTTATCGTTTAAGTCGCTCCAAAAGGTCATAGCAAGCCGCATGTGATACGGCCCGTATCACATAGTCCTAGTCGTCACGCTTACTATACATGTAAAAGCCAAGCTGTACTAGCGAAATCATCGGCAATGACGGGACGAGGGAGCCTGATCAGTCTAATAACCACTAGACGTTCACAAAAGGAGCAATGGTGGCAAGGTGCAGCAGCGGCGCAGCTGCTCTACCGTAAGGACTAATTTAAGCTGCCATCACCGATCTATCCGACGTCAACGTCTCATCGTTCTCGCCAAGGCTTCCACAGCCTCGTCATAGCTTCACCGCCCTTCAAGGCCCGTAGCAGCGAACGCTGCCACTAGGAAATGTCGGATCCTTCGTACCCGCGATGTTATGCCGACGCTATCACCTGCCTACTTAGGTAGATCGAAGGCACGGCCCGGAGACGCGGCAACTACCACTTGGCGTATGTACTCCTTCCAACGCCACAATGCATAGTACTTACTGATGCGACCCTACCTGAGATATAACATGGATATGATTGGTACTACTTACGATGCAGATTGGCCGGCGATTCTAGCAGATGGGCAAGTTTTATATGCATGAAGACATTTGTCTAGATGTAACAGTAGTGCTTTGAGGCTTCGTATCGACTGAAAGATAGATAGTAGCAGGTTTGGTTGGTTCAGATTCAGCCATACCACCTCATGCAAGGTATCAGCACTCTGCCGTACCAAGGCGCAAGTTGGAGATCAGTTGTGGCATATGCAAGTTCTTTGCCGCCTTCGTCATTCTCTCGAGCTGCGCC